>RBNI01004652.1:0-13662 GCA_003990745.1 Jimgerdemannia flammicorona | reverse complement strand
AGTTCTAAGCTATATTATATAGACTAGAGAAGTTTGTTTGACACATCTATAACTATATATTTCAGAAGTAGAATGGTGATTAAAATTGGCCAAACTCTACCAACTATCTGCAAGAAGACAACCTACATTCTACTAGTTGAGCATATCTATACTCTTCAGCAGAATAATATAGTTACTGATGAGATAAATGGTGAGTTCATCTATTGATAACAGTTCTATCACTAATGGCTCTCTCTTTTTCTTTCTATTGAAGTAAATATATAATAGAAGAGATCCTTTGGTATATTCATCTGGACTTCAGTCAGAATCTTATAGTAGTGTATAGTTTTTCTAATATGATTTGATTATGACTTACTTGACTTTCTTAATATAGTACTGCTCCCAGCTCTGATTTTTTTTAGTATAGTAGCTTTAAGTGTAGATCAAATACTATTTTGAGAAAGAGAATGAGTTTCATAAAAGTTTCTCTTTTTTTGAAGAGATAACTACTATATTGATATATCAGTACTAATTGAGTATATAATGATATCTATTTTGGAGTAGTATTTTCTAAGTTTTCTCAAAGTAACCTCTATAGTATCTCTCTGATCCAGACTAAACTATAAATCATCACTACTCTCTAGTCTGTTCTTAAGCTTATCTTTTAGTTGATTAATCAAAAAATTATATACCAGTATTGTAGAGCTTATTGTTAGGATGATTTGTTTAATTATATTCTCCAAAATACTAGTAGTTAAGAATAGTAAATTATTATATTATTATATAGAGGTAGGCAAAATAAATATAAAGTCAAAGTAATTATCACTTACTTCTAAAACTCTGATAATATTCCTTAATATATTTTACTTACTTTTTATTTATAGCCTTATTCCAAATTTTCTTATTAATAGCAATTGTAGAATCTATTATTATTATTATTATTATTTTTTTTTTTAAAAAAAAAATTCCATTTTGAAATTAATTAACAATTCTCAGTTATCTGAAACAATTTACTTCAGTCAATCAAAAAAAGAGTATATATTATAGAAAACTTCAGCATATACTAAATTATTGCAAATATCAAGTTCCAATATATATAGATATCTAATATCAGCTCTTTTAGAACTAAACTGATTGCTCTATACTATATAGTAAATTTGTCTCATTAGTAGAGATAATTGGACCAATATAATCAGTTTATATAGCATGGAAACAATACTCTGGATTCCTTTTCTTTCAGATGTTTTGTCTATATATATAAGATAATTCTATATAGTGTAATGTAGCGGACACTTAACCTTGTAAGTATGTCGGATTTCTGTATCTTGAATTCTTGATCTTCTTTGACTCCTCGGAGTCCTCAGTATGCAGGAGTGAGTGAGTTCGAAGTGTATCTGCCCACAGGCTTACTAGTTCCTTTGCTTTCTCTTCACTTTGAACTATTTCAATCTGAGGTTTATTCACTCTAAGATACTGGGTTATTTATATAAGTTTGCTAACTGTGAGATGGCTACTGAGTTATATGGCTAAGTTATGAGTCATTTAGCAAGTGTTGAGACTTTTCGACATTGTCTAAATGCTATACTATATCGGGTCATTGATTTCGCAAATGTCAAAATATTTCGACATTGTCTAAATCGGAGACTTGGCTAACTATAAGGCTATACTATACTGGGAATTAGATTCAGGTACTGCGATCAAATGTCTAATTCCCCTGATTCATATTACTAATTTGGATTGACCATTACAACTTCCTCCTGAATAGGTGATTCATCCCTGAAATATCCTATTCATTCAAACTCCCAGGCTTCAACAGTTTGTATGGTCTTGTACTATACAATTTGTTACATTATGGTTTCCCAATGATGTTGTCTAACTCGCTTGAAGTCTGTAGGGGTTATTCCTTGGATGTGGGCTAGTGCTGGTTCGTCATCTCGAAACAGTTTATGAATTCTCTTAGCAATGGTGATCTGTGAATAAGAGAGCTGACATTCTGCGATCCAATCTTCTTTGGTCATTTCTGCATTCTGGTTAAGTATCTGTCTGAGCTTGAAGTACTCTTGGAACTCTGTTCTATAATGGTAGGCCTTGAAGTGCGAAATTCGGGAGAGATGGGTCTGGATGATATTCTGGATACTGTCATAACATTCTTCTATAGTTGTGGGTTCAGTAGTATGCCACTGTCTCTCAATAGCTCTTTGGGCAGCACTAGTGATCTTGAGTGCTGTTTCAGTGCTTCGGTTATTGGCCATGATACTTCTTGAGTCGGTTTTGGTGGATAGTAGTGGGGATGATTGTGCCTGAAGTTTTTCGTAGCCAAAAGGTAGTTCCTTTTATATCTTGCACCAGGTAAGGTTCTTCCCACTTGGGCTCCAGTTTTCATGACCATGAAGCTTCTACCATATTCCGGTACATTAGGACTTTGTCTCCTATCTTGATAATCTCCAAGGGCTTGTGGGTCTTTTCTGCATTGTTCCATTGAAGTGTCTGCACCTTAATGATGTAATCTTCAGCCTTCTTCCTGATTTGGTGTAGTTTCCGTATCTCTATGTCCATGTGTTTCCAGACAGCATCTCCATTAGACGATAAGGTTTCTTGAGAACTTTCTTCTCTGAACAGCATTTCTCGAGGGGTGAAGTGGGTGCTTAGTGATCGAATATCCTGAAGAGCAGATAATGCTATTGGCAGATAGTGATCCCAATTTTCGTAGTTATCACAGATCTTGGTGATAACATTCTTGAGTGTTTTGTTGGTCCTTTCTACTTGTCTGTTTCCTTGGGGATGGTATGCTGTGGTCTGAATATGCTGGATTCTGTATTTCTTATAGAGGATCTCAAAGAACTGGTTTACGAATTCTGTTCCTCTGTCTGTGGTGACTTGTACTAGAGTCTTAAATCGGCAGATGATTTCTTTGTAAAAGAAATCAGCAATTGACTGTGCATTGGCTTCCTTGAGGGGTCCTGCCTCTATCCATTTTGTGAAGAGGTCCACAATGATAATGATGTATCGGTTGCCAATCAAGGTCAAGGGTAGAGGACTAATTACATCTATTGCAATGTGGGCGAATGGTACCAGTTCTATGTGTACTGATCCCAGGGCTTGATTTCATTGGTCTTGTTTTTATTTCTGGCATTTGTTGCAGGTCTTGACAAATTGTCTGATATCTTCCTCCATTCCTGGCCACCACATTGTTCTTCTTGCTCTGTCATATGTGTTTTTTCCTCCTAGATGGCCAAGTTTGTGTATTGATTTCATTGCTTGCTCCTTCTTGTGATCGGGTATGACTAGTAGTTTTCCTTTCTTCAGTGTTTCTCCATTGGTTTCAAATTGTTTCCATGTCCTGCTGATAATTGTTTGTGTCCATTCTTCTAGATATTGGGGCATCTTTCGCTGTTCCAGGTAGGTGATGATTCCATAGTAGAGTTCCTTATTCATGATTGATTTGCTGGTTGGAGGTGTTTCGGGGTGTCCGTGAGAGGGCATCTGCATTGGCATTGGTTCTTCCTGGGCGGTGTACGATTGTTACATCATAGGCTCGTAACTTCATGATCCATCTGGCATAGATTCCTTTGGGTTGTCCGGTGGTCAGTAGCCAGGTGAGGGCTGAATGGTCTGTCTAGATAGTGAAGTGTCTTCCAGTGAGGTAGTAGTGGAACTTTTCCACAGCCCAGATGACTGTGAGGCATTCCAACTTGTAGGATTCATATTCTTTTTCAGCTCCTCTGGTTCCTCGGCTCAGGTATGCAATAACATACTCTACTTTGTCCTTCTTCTGAACCAGGACTACTCCAAGTCCTTGTGCGCTTGCATCTGTCTGTAGGATAAATTCTTGAGTCCAATCAGGTCTTCTAAGGATGGGTGCCTGGGTCAGCCTGACCTTGAGTTCATCAAATGCTTTTTGTTGCCTGCTAGTCCATTGGAACTTGATATCCTTCTTGTTGAGTTCGTAAATTAGGCCTACAATGTTGGAAAATCCTCTAATAAATCTGCGATAGTAGGAGGTGAGTCCCATGAAGGCTTGGGCTTCAGTGACTGTAGTGGGTCTTGGATATGCTGCTACTGCCTGTATCTTGAGGGGGTCCGTGTGTGTTCCATCTCAGTTAATGACATGTCCGAGGTAAGAGATCTCGATTTCCGCAAACTTGCATTTCTTTGGTTTGATGTAAAGACCATACTTCCTCAACCTTTCCATCATCTGCTGGATGTGCTGCAGGTGTTCTTGAGCTGTCTTGCTGTAGATGATTACATCATCCACGTAAACCATCATCCATCTTCCCATATCATAGCGGAAGATTTTGTTCATCATTCGCTGGAAGCTTGCTGGTACATTGTACATTCCAAATGGCATTCACAGGTAGACATAGGTTCCGTCTGGTGTGATGAAAGCTGATTTCTCACTTGCTGCTTCTGTGAGACCAATTTGGTAAAATCCTGAGTATAAGTCTAAGGTGCTGTAGTATTGTGCCTCATCTCCCAGAGTTACAAGAATGTCGCTGATGAGAGGCAGTGGTTGGCGATCCTTCTTGGTAACCAAGTTGAGCTTTCTGTAATTGGTACAGAGTCTTGGTGCGAATTCTCCTGACTTGTTTCCTTTCTTCAGGGCTAGTACGACTAGTGAGGCCCAGGGACTACTAGCTTCTTTGATGATACCGGCTTCTTCCATCTGCTTGATTTCTTCTCTGAGCCATTTGTGGTAGGCTGGCGGGATGGGTCTTGCCTTCTGATAGATTGGTTCAGTGTCTCCTGTGTCCACATCATGATAGTAATGTGGAGTCTTTCCTTTGATATCTTTGAAATCTGTGGCAAGAACATCCTCAAATTCATAAAGTATCTTCTTGAGTTCCTTCTTGAGTGGAAACTCATTCCCAATAGTGTAGCTGTGCTTGGTTGTGGTCTCCTCCTTTTTGTGATCTAATTCGGTGATTTTGGGTCTAGCGAATACTCCTTTTCCTATGGATCTGAATCCCTTCCTTCCTCTCTCTGTTTCCTGCAACTTCTTGACTTCCATGATCTTCGGTTGTAGTACTGGGAAGATCAGCATCTGTGCCAATCAGTCCTTCTTCTTGATTGGAAATGGGATTGTTGGATTGTGGTTTCTTGCAATGAGCAATATTTCTCCAATATAGTCTGAATCGATAACTCCTCCTTCGATGGTAATTTCGCTTTTTGCCAGGCTGCTTCTTGTTTTGAGAATTCCAACGTGGTCCTTTGGGATGGTCATCTCCAGTCCAGTTGTGAGTAGGGTGGTTGTCTGGGGCTCCAGTATGGTTTCCTCCACTGTGGCGATATCCATTCTGGCTGTATTTTTCGACTTGTATTCTGGTAGAACTGCATCAGGATGGATTTTCCGAATCTTGACCTTGATCTCTTCTTCATCGTCACTGTCTTCTAGGAGGGCTGGTGGTTCATCATCTTCCTCCTCTTTCTTTTTTCTTCTGACCTGTTCTTCAAGAACCTTCTGTTTTCTTTCATAGTGGATCTTCTTGATTCTACCAGTGCATTGGTAGCAATCATTGACATGCTCCATACAGTACATCTTGATTCCATGGGGGCAGACTCCTTGTGGCACATATCCTTCTGCAATCTTCTTACACCATTCCTCCTCACTCATCCATCCAACTTTCTTCTCCTTTTTCTGCATGGTTACTATGTAGGCTTTCTCTTGCTCACCTTCTTCTTCCTCCATCTCAGGGAGCACTCCTTTGTTTACATTGATAGGGATTCGCATCTTTTGTCCTCAGTAGACAATCTGCATCTTCTGTGCATTCAGATCGATTATTGCTCTGGCTTTGTGAAGCCACTGGTTGCCGATGAGGATGTCGTAGTTGGTTGCATTGGTTACAATCACATCAACCGGGATGGTTGCTCCTCCAAACTTGATGGGAACATCTCGGATCTTTCCCAGAGGGGTGGCTCTTGTACCATCTGCTGTGATGAATACCAGCTTGGTTGCTTCTTCGATCTCCCATCCTAAGCGATCTACTGTCTTCTTACTGAGGAGACATCCTCCTGCTCCTGTGTCTATGATGGCTTTAAAGATTCTATCTTCGATTTGGCAGGTTGCATAGGCAGAAGTCTTGCAGTTGTCTTCACTTTCTTTTCCGGAGTCTTCTTGAACATTGTTGGCCTCCATTATCTTCCAACCTTGCTCCTTGGTGGTTTCTGCAAGTCCAAATCTCATTTGCTGCCTGAATGTGGGGATTTCTGTCAGCTGGCCGAAGGTTGCATTGACTTTTTGTTGGCTAAGATCCTTGAAGATATCATACTTGAAAGTCTTGGTCTTGCGAAGCTTCTTCTCCTTTTCTCCTTCACTTGCTGGAGTGGTTCCTCAGATGATATCTTGGACTGCTTGCTCAAGCTCTATGTCTTGATCCATTTCTTCAGCTTGGCTTTCTGTGGTTGTTTCCATCTGCTTTTCCACTGGGTTCTTCTTGAGTCTTCCTGGCGGTCTCTTGTAGGGTTCCTTGCAAACATCCCTCTTAGTGGTCTGAGCAGGATAGGCCTCCCATTCTTCGTCTGAATCTCCAATCTCCTCAAAGGTGATGATGTTGGCTTGCTCCTTATTTCTAGTAATAACATTGCTTGGCTGGGCCTTGCGCTTGGTTTTACTCATATATTCATATGAGTAGTGGCCTTCTTCTCCGCAGCTGTAGCAGGTACCTTTCTTCTTATCTAAGGTGGCAGCAAACTTCTGAATTGGGCGGCAATCTCTTCCTCTGATTTCCTTTACCACATCTCCTAGATGAGCAGTCATTTCAGCAAACTGCTTGGCAAGCTCCTCCATAGGATCACTGTTTCTCTGTTGTTCTGTAGCTCTTGGTTGTGGTGTCTTTTGATTGATCATAGTGGTAGGGATCACACTGGTTGTCTTGGGTGCTTCGATTCTAACTCCAGTCACTTTTTCCATTGTGTGGTCTTGTGGATGTCTGGCTATCCAATATCACTGAGCATAGGTGACCTTTTGTGCCAGATCCAGGGCTACTGGTGATGAGCGGATGGCCAAGGCTATCTCTGGGTGAACTCCTTTCATGAAGGTTGCTTCAGCTACTTGGTCTCGGATGGCATCAGCATAATCTGCGAGGATTATCTGATATCGGATTCTTGTGAAGAATATGTTTGGATCCTCACTCATTCCTTGACATATTATATTGAGCTGGTCCTTCAGGGCTTGCTTGATCTCGTCTGTGTAATAGATATTCTGGAGCCAGGTCTTCTGTGCTATCAGTATAGTATCGGCATTATTTCCTGCATAGGTTGCGGCTGTGAATGCTGCTCTTGCAGGTCCTCATAGGCTGTAGGGCATGAGGGCTACTTGCTGTGCTGCAGTTAAGGTCCTAACAGCAGCATACTGCTCAAAATCATCTATGAAGGTGACAATTGATTCATCCGAAGTATATCCATGGAATACAGGTGGTCTCATGTCCATTTTGTCTGATTGTGTTGTATGAGTTCTTGTGGTAGCGGTTGTTCGTTGTTCAGCTTGAAAGTGAGGGATTCGTCTTGAATCATCAGCCAATGGGCACCAAGTTGTAATGTAGCAGACACTTAACCTTGTAAGTACGTCGGATTTCTGTATCTTGAATTCTTGATCTTCTTTGACTCCTCGGAGTCCTTGGTATGCAGGGGTGGGTGAGTTCGAAGTGTATCTGCCCACAGGCTTACTAGTTCCTTTGCTTTCTCTTCGCTTTGAACTATTTCAATCTGAGGTTTATTCACTCTAAGATACTGGGTTATTTATACAAGTTTGCTAACTGTGAGATGGCTACTGAGTTATATGGCTAAGTTATGAGTCATTTAGTAAGTATCGAGACTTTTCGACATTGTCTAAATGCTATACTATATCGGGTTATCGATTTTGCAAATGTCGAAATATTTTGACATTGTCTAAATCGGAGACTTGGCTAACTATAAGGCTATACTATACTGGGAATCGGATTCAGGTACCATGATTAAATATCTAATTCCCCTGATTCATATTACTAATTTGGATTGACCATCACAATAGTAAGGTTCAGTATATAGACCTAATAATCTATATGACAGTTTTTTATATTAAAGATAATATTTTTCTATTAAAGATTAACTGCTAAAATATAGAAAAATACTATATTATTTGTGATATTATCTATCATAATAGCCAAAATCTGTACTTGAAATTTTAAGTTGACAAATTTATATAAAAATAAATAATCATTAAAATCTATTTTGTTTTAAGACTTCTCTCAAAATACTGACCAGATGGTAAGCTCTCTCTTTTTACCTTAGTTGTGATTCCAAGCTTTCAGATATAACTAATAAAAGTATCTGTAATGTTTTCTTCAGAATGAGGACTATCAAGTTTGATAAAGTCAAGGATAGGAGATTTAAGTTACCAATTGATATCAATTCAATGACTAATAATACTCAGAAATGAAATTGCTTTAAGAAATATCTATATATTAATTATAAATAAAATTCTGACTGCTGAATTCTATTTATTAAATATAAGATTAAATTGGTGAGTTCTTTAGATATATATATATATATATATTTTAGCTTACAATAGTCATAGTGTTGCTCTTATTTATTGTGACGGTCAATCCAAATTAGTAATATGAATCAGGGGAATTAGACATTTGATCGCGGTACCTGAATCTGATTCCCAGTATAGTATAGCCTTATAGTTAGCTAAGTCTCTGATTTAGACAATGTCAAAATATTTCGACACTTGCGAAATCGATGACCCGATATAGTATAGCATTTAGACAATGGTGAAAAGTCTCGACACTTGCTAAATGACTCATAACTTAGCCACGTAACTCCATAGCCATCACATAGTTAGCAAACTTGTATAAATAACCCAGTATCTTAGAGTGAATAAACCTCAGATCGAAATAGTTCAAAGCAAAGAGAAAGCAAAGGAACTAGTAAGCCTGCAGGCAGATACACTTCGAACTCACCCACCCCTGCCTACGAGGACTCCGCAGAGTCAAAGAAGATCAAGAATTCAAGATACAGAAATCCGACATACTTACAAGGTTAAGCATCTGCTACGTTACAACTTGGTACCCATTGGCTGGTGATTCAAGATGAATCCCTCACTTTCAAGCTGAATAATGAACAACCGCTACCACAAGAACTCACACAACACAATTAGACAAAATGGACATGAGACCACCTATATTCCACGGATATACTTCGGATGAGTCAATCGTCACCTTCATAGATGATTTCGAGCAGTACACTGCTGTTAGGACCTTAACCGCAGGACAGCAAGTAGCCCTCATGCCCTACAGCCTACGAGGACCTGCAAGAGCAGCATTCACAGCTGCAACCCATGCAGGAAATGATGCCGATGCTATACTGATAGCACAGAAGACCTGGCTCCGGAATACCTATTACACAGATGAGATCAAGCAAGCGCTGAAGGACCAGCTCAATACAACATGTCAAGGAATGAGCGAGGATTCAAACACATTCTTCACAAGAATCCAATATCAGATAATCCTCGCGGATTATGCTGATGCCATCCGGGACCAAGTAGCTGAAGCAACCTTCATGAAAGGAGTTCACCCAGAGATAGCCTTGGCCATCCGCTCATCACCAGTAGTCCTGGATCAGGCACAAAAGGTCACCTATGCTCAGCGATATTGGATAGCCAGACATCCACAAGACCATACAATGGAAAGAGTTACTGGCGTTAGAATCGAAGCACCCAAGCCAACTAGTGTGATCCCTACCACTATGATCAATCGAAACACACCTCAGCCAAGAGCTACAGAACAACAGAGAAACAGTGATCCTATGGAAGAACTTGCTAAGCAGTTCGCTGAAATGACTGCTCACCTAGGAGATGTGGTAAAGAAAATCAGAGGAAGAGATCGCTGCCCAATTCAGAAGTTTGCCACCACCTCAGACAAGAAGAAAGGTACCTGCTATAGCTGCGGAGAAGAAGGCCACTACTCATATAAATGTATGAGTGAAACCAAGCGCAAGGCCCAGCCAAGCAATGCTACTACTAGAAATAAGGAGCAAGCCAACATCATCACCTTTGAGGAGATTGGAGACTCAGATGAGGAATGGGAGGCCTATCCTGCTCAGACTATGAAGAAGGATGTTCGCAAGGAACCCTACAAGAGACCACCAGGAAGACCCAAGAAGAACCCAGTGGAAAAACAGATGGAAATAACTACAGAAAGCCAAGCTGAAGAAATGGATCAAGACATAGAGCTCGAGCAAGCAGTCCAAGATATCATCCGAGGAACCACTCTAGCAAGTGAAGGAGAAAAGGAGAAGAAGCTTCGCAAGACCAAGACTTTCAAATATGATATCTTCAAGGATCTCAGCTAACAAAAAGTCAATGCTACCTTTGGCCAGCTGGCAGAAATCCCCACATTCAGGAAGCAAATGAGATTTGGACTGGCAGAAACCACCAAGGAGCAAGGTTGGAAGATAACCGAGGCCAATAATGTTCAAGAAGACTCTGGAGAGGAAAGTGAAGACAACCGCAAGACTTCTGCTTATGCAACCTGCCAAATCGAAGATAGAATCTTTGAAGCCATCATAGATACAGGAGCAGGAGGATGTCTCCTCAGCAAGAAGGCAGTAGACCGCTTAGGATGGGAGATCGAAGAAGCAACCAAGCTGGTATTCGTCACAGCAGATGGCACAAGAGCCACCCCTCTGGGAAAGATCCGAGATGTTCCCATCAAGTTTGGAGGAGCAACCATCCCAGTTGATGTGATTGTAACCAATGCAATCAACTATGACATCCTTATTGGCAACCAGTGGCTTCACAAAGCCAGAGCAATAATTGATCTGAATGCACAGAAGATGCAGATTGTCTACTGAGGACAAAAGATGCGAATCCCTATCAACGTTAACAAAGGAGTGCTCCCCGAGATGGAGGAAGAAGAAGGTGAGCAAGAGGAAGCCTACATGGTAACTACGCAGAAAAAGAAGAAAGTCGGATGGATGAGTGAGGAGGAATGGTGCAAGAAGATTGCAGAAGGATATGCGCCACAAGGAGTCTGCTCCCATGGAATCAAGATGTACTGTATGGAGCATGTCAATGATTGCTACCAATGCACTGGTAGAATCAAGAAGATCCACTATGAAAGGAAACAGAAGGTTCTCGAAGAACAGGCCAGAAGAAAAAAGGAAGAGGAGGAAGATGACAAACCACCAGCCCTCCTAGAAGACAGCGATGATGAAGAAGAAATCAAGGTCAAGATTTGGAAAATCCATCCTGATGCAGTTCTACCAGAATACAAGTCGGAAAATGCAGCCGGAATGGATATTGCCACAGTAGAGGAAACCGTACTGGAGCCCCAGACAACCACTCTACTCGCAACTGGACTAGAGATGACCATTCCAAAGGACCACGTCGGAATTCTCAAGACAAGAAGTAGCCTGGCAAAAAGCGAAATCACCATTGAAGGAGGAGTCATCAATTCGGACTATATCGGGGAAATACTACTCATCGCTAGGAATCACAATCCTACCATTCCATTCCCAGTCAAGAAGAAGGATCGGCTAGCACAGATGCTGATCTTCCCAGTTCTACAACCAAAGATCATGGAAGTCAAGAAGTTGCAGGAAACAGAAAGAGGAAGAAAAGGATTTGGATCCACAGGAAGAGGAGTATTTGCCAGCACCAAAATCACCGAATTAGATCACAAGAAGGAGGAAACCACAACCAAGCACAGCTACACTATTGGGAATGAATTTCCACTCAAGAAAGAACTCAAGAAGATACTCTATGAATTTGAGGATGTCTTGGCCACAGATTTCAAGGATATCAAAGGAAAGACCCCACACTACTACCATGATGTGGATACAGGAGACACTGAACCAATCTATCAGAAAGCAAGACCCATCCCGCCAGCCTACCGCGAATGGCTCAGAGAAGAAATAAAGCAGATGGAAGAAGCCGGTATCATCAAAGAAGCCAGTAGTCCTTGGGCTTCACCAGTCGTACTAGCCCTGAAGAAAGGAAGCAAGCCAGGAGAATTCACACCAAGACTCTGTACCGATTATAGAAAGCTCAACTCGATTACCAAGAAGGATCGCCAACCACTACCCCTTATCAGCGATATTCTCGTAACTCTGGGAGACGAGGCACAGTACTACAGCACCTTGGACTTATACTTGGGATTCTATCAAATTGGCCTCACAGAAGCAGCAAGTGAGAAATCAGCTTTCATCACCCCAGACGGAACCTATGTCTACCTGTGAATGCCATTCGGAATGTGCAATGCACCAGCAAGCTTCCAGCAAATGATGAACAAAATCTTTCACTATGATATGGGGAGATGGATGATGGTTTATGTAGACGATGTAATCATCTACAGCAAGATAGCCGAAGAACATCTGTGGCACATCCAGCAGATGATGGAAAGGTTGAGGAAGCATGGTCTTTACATCAAACCAAAGAAATGCAAGTTTGCGGAAATTGAGATCTCTTACCTCGGATATGTCTTAACCGAGATGGAACACACACGGACCCCCTCAAGATACAGGCAGTAGCAGCATATCCAAGACCCACTACAGTCACTGAAGCCCAAGCCTTCATGGGACTTGCCTCCTACTATTGCAGATTTATTAGAGGATTTTCCAACATTGCAGACCCAATTTACGAACTCAACAAGAAGGATATCAAGTTCCAATGGACTGGCAGGCAACAAAGAGCATTCAACGAACTCAAAGTCAGGCTGACCCAGGCACCCATCCTTAGAAGACCCGACTGGACTCAAGAATTTATCCTGCAGACAGATGCAAGTGCACAAGGACTTGGAGCAGTCTTGGCCCAGAAGAAAGACAAAGTAGAGTATGTCATCGCATACCTGAGCCGAGGAACCAGAGGAGCTGAAAAGGAATATGAATCCTATAAGTTGGAATGCCTCGCAGTCATCTGGGCTGTGGAAAAGTTCCACTACTACCTTGCTGGAAGACACTTCACTATCCAGACAGACCACTCAGCCCTCACCTGGCTACTGACCACCGGACAACCCAAAGGAATCTATGCCAGATGGATCATGAAGCTACAAGCCTATGATGTAACAATCGTACACCGCCCAGGAAGAACCAACGCCAATGCAGATGCCCTCTCACGGACACTCCGAAACACCTCCAACCAGCAAATCAATCATGAATAAGGAACTCTACTATGGAATCATCACCTACCTGGGACAGCGAAAGATGCCCCAACATCTAGAAGAATGGATACAAACAATTATCAGCAGGATATGGAAACAATTCGAAACCGATGGAGAAACACTGAAGAAAGGAAAATTACTAGTCATACCTGATCACAAGAAGGAGTAAGCAATGAAATCAATACACGAACTCGGCCATCTAGGAGGAAAAAACACATACAACAAAGTAAGAAGAACAATGTGGTGGCCAGGAATGGAGGAAGATATCAGACAATTTGTCAAAACCTGCGACAAATACCAGAAACAAAAACAAGACCAACGAAATCAAGCTCCGGGATCAGCACACATAGAACCAGTACCATTCGCCCACATTGCAATGGATGTAATTGGTCCTCTACCCTTGACCTTGACTGGCAACCGATACATCATTGTCATTGTGGACCTCTTCACAAAATGGATAGAGGCAGGACCCCTCAAGGAAGCCAATGCACAGTCAATTGCTGATTTCTTTCACAAGGAAATCATCTGCCGATTCAAAACCCCAGTA
>RBNI01004651.1:0-13662 GCA_003990745.1 Jimgerdemannia flammicorona | reverse complement strand
TGCAAGTATTCCTAGATAGTATATATCTACCATATATGGTATATCAACTCAGTATAGTATAATGACTTAGTATAGATAAACATACTGTTTTTAATATCTCTGGCTAATTATACAGATTAGCATAGTAAAGTAGTCTTGGTTGCCCAGTATACTAGATATAGTATATGGCTAATTTATGATTTCAGCAGTACAATTCTATTGCTCATTATACTATATATAGTTATACTGTATTTGTAATCTAATTGTTAGTTAGAAATTTGATAGAAATTTTTATAGAAATTACTATAAGAAATTCTATTAGAATTTCTAATAATATATAGATATTTAATAATTTATAAGATAAGTACTCTCTAGTATATATCTATACTAGAAATATAACTAATCTATAATAAAAGAATACTACTACTATAGATAGACTATATGTAATCTATAAATGAAATATTTAATCACTTATTTAAACTTAATTCTTTAAATAAAATATAGATAATTTATCTAATCATCTATCAGAGTATTATATTTTTGTAAGAGAGTTGCTTTTTAGGGTAACTGTTATGTAGTTCTGGAAGGGTTTTCTGGAAGTTCTGGATATTCTGAAAGACTGTTTTCTTATAGTCAGGATCAATTTTGTATGGAGTATATCCTCTACACTTATTGATTTTAAGATCAGGTTGACATCTCAACCAAAGTCCTTTTTTTGGACTAGTTCTAGATGTTCAGGATTTCCCATATTTCAGAAAGTTCAAGAAACTAAGACCAGCTTAGTTGAATTGGTGTATCGCTGCAGACAATACTCAATTATGAAATTTCGTGATGGGGTTAGGAGTGGGACCTAACAGGGAGCAGATTTACTTAAGAGTGGTTTGTGGGTTATTAAATAGGTTTATTCGCTATTCATGATATTGCTATATTAGGAGTAGTTGTGTAAAGAGATATTGTGGGAAAGTATTCAGAAGTTGTATTTGGATTGTTCAAGTGTTTAAGTCTGAGATTCTGAGGTCTGAAAGAGGGGGTATTTATACTAGTGAGAGGCTATCTGGACTATGCTATATATGGATATAGCACTAAGTGCCTTGCTGAGTTGGAATGCAGTCATGTAGTACAAGTATGATCTGACATGTTAAGAGATTGTCTGACTGCTAAGTCAGTTCACAGTCATGTCGTATAAGACTAATCTAACTATACTATGACTGCTAAGCTATTTATAGATTTAGATGCTGTCTGGGTAGTCTTTGATGACATCACCATCGATGACTTCATCTCTGATGAAGTAGTTATCTAGGAAGAGTGGTTTGCGGATTACTTCTCCTTATTAGCTGAGGTAATAATACATTGGAACTTCATCTCCATCCCACAGGATAGCATTGTCTGTCTCATATGCTGGGTAAGGTATTGGTGGGTAAAGGAGAGGTGCATTGTCTTTACTTTCATCGAATTTGCTGTCTGCATACCTTCTATAGGTTACAGTACTATGAGTCACAGAGTTGTAGTAAGCTAGTGGCTGTGGTTCATGCTGCTTGTACTCAGGTGGTCAAGTTGTTGGTTCAGTCTTGAGGATTGTCTGGAGGTACAGGTTGTATTCTCCAGTCTCTTCATTGTAATTGAAGTAATTGGGGGTGAACGCAAGTTAGTATTCATACCAGTGGTCATTGTCCCAATAGGTCTCATAAGTGGTTATGAACTATTGTAAGTTTATTGGCAATATTGGCAGAGTGATCAGAGTTGGCAGGGATCCTTGGCATGAGGTCATGTCGGCATCAGAGGGATCATTGTCTTCTGCTTTGTCTTCATCGAAGTGAATTATATCATAAATGTCTTTTATGGCATATCCAACTTGGGGCATTTGCAGGATGTAGTTGTTGGGGTGCAGAAAGGTTCTCTCTGTGGTTTTAATGTACTTGAGGTACTTATGGTTGAGTTCTTATATCATGTCATTGATTTGACCATAGGACAGAGTGGTAATCATTTTACTGGTAGTAACTTAGAGATGGGAAATAAAGATGCTATACTCATAGAAGAGTTCTCTGTGTTTGCAAGGGATGAGCTTCTGGTGTTGAGACATCTGGGTAATATCTATATTGTGGTGGTGTTCAATCATGTCTTCTAGGAGGTGACCGATCTGGTAGTAGCTTGAGATTTGTCTGATTTAGTGGGCCTTGTTGAGCATATTCAGAGCATTCCATTGGGCTTCTATGAAATAGAGGGGTGTCAGGCTATGGATATTCATGAGAGGCAGAGGGGGTTTGGCACAGTTGACAATAGCATTCCAAATGTCAGTGCGGATGAGGTTGTAGATCTCGGTGGTCATGTTTGTGTATATTCAGAAGTTATAGTTGTTATTTGTTTTGGTTCTCTATTTCGACATGTCTCAGTGCTCGGTATATATGCGTTTGGTCCTGATTGGTAAGATTCCATTTGTGTGAATCTTGTGTTCCATGACTTTGTGTTGACTTAGCTTTGTATGCTGTGACTTTGGTTTGACTCAGCTTTGGGATCTTGCAGGTGATTTCCAGATTTATTCAGAGGTTGCATGTGATTTCAGTGGCTTGGAGGTTGTGCACTTACAACTCTCCCCTTCTTAGCTTTCGACATCCTCATCGGGGCCTTCTAATTTTGTTCAGTAGTATGGAGAGAATAGGCTTACTTTCAGTTTTGCTATTTTTTTTTTTTTTTTGAGGCTCGGTATTGTTTTGTCTTGACTTGCTGAGTTCTTGATTTTGTTCATGATAATTATAGTGTTCAGGATGGTAATATATAGTATGTACTGATAGATGCAGGAGTGTTCAGATTTCAGTTTCTTTAATAAATCGTATTCCTGAACTAAGTCAGTAGTATTCTGGAGATTAGTCTTGGGATCCCATATTGCATCATAGATCAGATAACCTTTCCATTTGATGAGATACTCAGGGTGGTTCTTGTGGCCATGTTTGTTGAGGATTTGTTCAACTTTATATTCTTCTTAGTCATTAATAATGACAGGTGCAGGTGGTTCAGTAGTTCGGTTTGGGAATAGCTCATCATCATTGTCATTATATCACTTGAGATGTTGGACATTGAAGACTGGGTGAATCTTAATAGTGTCTGGTAGTGCCAATTTGTAGGAAGTTGGAAAGACTTGTACAATGACTTCAAATGGTCCTATGAACTTGCTGTTCAGCTTTGTAGATGGTCTGTGCTTGAGGTTGTAACTCAGTATCCTCGGATGTCTAGTAGAACTTTTTCTCCAATATCAAAGATTTCTTCTTGGTAGTGTTGGTTAACATACTGTGACTATTGTTCTTGAGCTTGTGATAAATTCTCGATGGCAATCTGGCTTAGATTGCACATTCAGAGTAGGAATTCTTTAACAGCTTCAGGAGAGTTCTTCAGTAGTTTAGATGAATGTCAGAGGAGTGTTTGGATTTTGTCCAGTGTTGGTGAAGAATGGGGTCATTCCAAGAGAGGCTTACTTGCTGTTATTGTAAGCAAACTCAACTGTAGTGAGGTGTTCATGTCAATCATCTTAGCTATAGGAAATATAGTTTCTTAGCATTTATTCCAGAGTTTGGTTCATTCTTTCAGTTTGGTCATCAGTTTCAGAGTGAAAGGCTATGGATAGTGCAAGTTTCATTCCAAGATATGCATGGAGGGCTTTCCAAAAATGGCTGGTGAATTTCAGGTCTCGGTCACTAACAATGATCTTAGAAAGACCATGATAGTAGAAGATGTTATCAAACAAGAGTTTGGCTATGTCTGGTGCTGTTGTAGTTGTAGTAGTTGGTACAAAGTGGGCTTGTTTGTGGAGATAGTCCACAAAGACAACGATTGTATCTTTCCCATTCTTGGTTTGGGGTAGTTGTACAATGAAGTCTATAAAAATTTGTTCCCAATTAGCAGATGGTACTGGGATAGGGTGGAGTAGACTAGGTTTTGCTAGTGTTGAGGACTTGTTGTATTGGGAGACATCACAGGAAGTGATGTAGGTCTTGAGCTAATCTGCCATGCAGGGCCAATAGAAGTTTTGGGAAATAACTTCATAGCATTTGTCAAATCCTAAATTTCCAGCTGTAGGTGCATCATAACATTTAAATAGGATAGTCTTTTGGAGGTTTCAGTTATTTGGGACATATAGTCTGTCCTTATAGTAGATAGCATTGTCCTTGAGTTGGTATTGATGGTACCAGGTATGCTTGTCAGCATCATCACTATTCAGAATTTCTCAGAGTGCTTGAGCTTCTTTAGCATCAGCACAGGCTGCAATAATTTGTTCCATGATAGTATTGGTAACCAAGGTGAGAGTTTGGATAACTTCTTCAATTGGTAGTCTGGAGATTATATTGGCAACAATATTTTCCTTACTGGGGTGATACTGGATTTCATAGTCAAAGTTGGTAAGGACTTTCATCCATCTGGCTTACTTTCAGAAAAGGGTAGCCTGGGTCTTGATGTTGACTTATGACTTGTGATCAGTCAATACCGTAAAGTATGCTCCTTCTAGGTAGGGTCGCCATTTGATCAGAGTGTCAATAATGGCTAACATTTCCTTCTCATGAGTTGTGTAGTTGATTTCGGCATCATTGAACTTGTGGGAGTGATAGGCCACAGGGTGTCCTTCTTGCATAAGCATGGCTCCAAGGGCTAGATCAGAGGCATCAGTAGTAACTTTATATGGTAGGGCAGGGTTTGCTGCTTGAAGTACTGAGGTAGTTATCAGGGCATCTTTCAGTGCTTGAAAGGCTGTATCTTATTCGGGTCCCTAATTTGTAAGATTGTTGAAGTCCTTTTCTTGTTTCATGGTCCAGGGCTGTTCTCCTTTCTTGTTGTGCTTAGTCATTTGGGTAAGAGTGGTAGTGATTTTGGCAAAGTTGGCAACAAATCGTCTGTAATAGTTTGCTAATCCCAGGAATGACTGAAGGTCTTTCAGTTTCTTGAGTCTGGGCCAATCTTTGATTGTGGAGATTTTGCTGAGGTCTACTTTAATTCCATTTGGGGTAACAATATGTCTAAGGAATTGAATTTCTTTCAAGAGAAATTCACACTTGCTGAGTTTTGCAAAGAGTTGATTTTCTTGGAGTTTTAGTAGTACTAGTTCAAGGTGTTCGAGATGTTCCTCCAGGGTTTTGCTGAAGACTAGAATGTTGTCAATATAGATGACAACAAATTTGTCCAGGTATGGGTGCAGAATGGTATTCATCAGTATCTGGAAGGTTGCAGGAGAATTAGTTAAGCCAAAGGGCATAACCAGAAACTCAAAGTGTCCATAGCGGGTTTGGAAGACTGTCTTGTAGATGTCTTCTTCTTTCATGACAATTTGCCAGTAGCCATTTCACAGGTCAAAAGAGCTCATGAACTATGGGTTGGTGAGCCTATTGAATATTACATCGATTCTCAGTAATGGGCAACAGTTTTTAATAGTCTGTTCATTGAGGTCATGGTAATTAATACACATTCATAAGTCTCCTCCTTTCTTGACAACAAAGAGGACTGGTATACCATAGGGTGATACACTGGGTCTAATGAATCCTTGTTCTAGGAGTTCATCAATTTCCTTCTTGAGTGCATCAATTTCTCTTGGTGACATGTGGTAGATTGACTTGAAGGCTGGTTTGGCATCAGAAATAGTCTTGATGACATGGTCTACTGCTCATTTAAGAGGTAGGTCTTTCAGAAGATTCTTTGGAAATATATCTCAGAATTTCTGGAGTAAGGGTCTAACATGGCTGTCAACTTTGGAAAAGTCTTCTTCAGAGTTCTCAGGTTCTTCTTTGGATGGGCGGATGGAGATGGCAAAAAGAGAGCATTTCTTGGCCAATTTCTTAAGTTGTAGCTTGTTGATATGGGTGATCTTTGGTCCAGTTTTGCTAGAGTTGAGTGGGTCTTTTTTGCCTTACAGTTTGAAGTTGTGGTGTCCTTTCTTAATAGTCAGAGAATGGTTTACCTAATAGATCATGAGGTTTTCTTATTTCAACCATGGGGTTCCAAGAATGATCTTGTTATCAGAAAGTGGTATGATTTGAAGGGTAACATGTACTTGATAGTCACCAATTCAGAAGGGTAGATTGCAGACTTCTTTACTAATGACATATGAGGTTCCATTAGCTGTGACAACTGCTTGAGTTTGTTATACTGGGGAGGTGAAGACCTTGAGTCTGTTGGCTGTTTCTTCATTGATGAAGTTGCCTGAGGCACTGCTGTCTATCATAATCTTGACAGGTACTCTGTTGACAAAAGCTTGAAGTGTAAGCAGTTTGTCTGATCTAATGGTGGTGATTTTGGTTATAGGAGTTTTCCTTCTGTTGGTTCTTCTTTGAGCCAGTTCATTGATATAAGAGAAGCAATCATCAATCATTTGAGAAGAGTACATTCTGATACCATAGGGGCATTGGCCACTTGGTACATATCCATCTTCGATTTTCTTGTAGAATTGTTCTTCTTTGTTCATGGTAGGTTGGGCTGAGGCCTTATTTGATGAACTAAATCCTTTAGATCCTCGGATGGTAGACAGTAGTTCAGGGACTTCCTTGACTATCAGGATTGACTCAATTTTTTCAAATAGAATCTGGGCAATGCAAAAACCAATGGGGATCTTGAAGGGTGTCCAACTATGGTTTCAGATGAGGATAATAATTTCGCCTGTATAATCCTCATCAATGACTCCTCCTTCTACTGAGAGTCCTTTCAGTACTAGGCTGCTGTGATAGTATATTCTTCTAATATGTCCTTCAGGAATTTGGATGCTGATTTCTGTATAGACTTGCTTGACTTCTCAGTTGGAAACTGTGGCTTCTTCGGCTGCATATAGGTCATATCTAGCTGCTTTTTGAGTTTCTTTGATTGGAGCCTTAGCAGTTTGTCTTAACTTGATAAAGTCTAGTGTTCTGGTGGTCAGGTTGTTGAGGTGGTGCAGAGTAGTAATAGTTGCTCATATTGCTGTTCGGGGTTTTTGGTTGGAGCAGGCACTGGCCATGTCCTGTCTTTCAACAATAGAAGTATACTTTGCTTCTTCGAAGTTCATTCCTTTCTCCTTCAGTGAGTTTCTTAAAGGTACTTAGCTGGGTGGATTCATGATTTCTGAGTGTCCATGAAGTGGATGTTGCAGGAGCTTGGGATGCTTCATGCTTGGGTTCCTCTTTCTTAGTCCAAGTCTTTTTCTTGTTGTTGAATTGTCTTCAGGGCAGAATTGGTCCAGCTGTTAGGATTCGCTTGACCATGGTCTTGATTCTTGCTAGACACTATTGTTGGTGATCGCAACCAACTTGGCAGCCTTGTTCTCGGATTTTCTAGTAAGCCATTCAGATAATACATTGAATAGATGGTCTGCTCTTATACCATTTCATGCTTCGTCATTGGCAATATATCCTAGGCCAACAGTGTTCAGGAGTGACTCAAGTTTTGTATATAAGGTTTCGAATTCTTCTTTACCATTTACATCAAATTTGAGATTGCAGAGTTTTACTCAGGATTCAGTGATCATGGTTTCACTGCAGTATTGAGCAATCATGAGTTGTTTGAGTCCAGGGACTATAGGATGGGTACCATATTCTGGGGTATTGTTTGCTATATTCTGAGCAACTACTACAGGTCGGGTGTCCCATATGAGGGGTTTTTCAGAAAGAGTTCACCACCATTCTTCAGCAGGTCCTCAGAAGAATGTAACAACTTGGCAGACATAGGCTGTAGTGGTAGCAAAGAGTTGTTCCAGAGTGTGGTCTTGATTGTTTATCAGAAGGTAGTCAATAACTTGCTCATTGGTCCATTGATTGGCTTCAAAGTTGGTGTCAACTATACTAATGAAGCTTTGGACTTCTTGTGTAGTACTATTGAAGGTAGGTAGGCTCAGATTTTTTGTAGGTCGGGTCTGTTCAGCTAAGGTAGTAATGGTTGCTACCATTATGGCTACTTGGGCTGTGAGGTCAAGAATCTGTTGGTTTGCCATGTTGTTTACTGGAGGTGGTTGGACTGCTAGTAGTGGTGTTACTGGTACTACTTGAGGTACTGGTGCAGAGTGTGAGGGTATTCTTTAAGTCTGTATAAGTTGCTGGAGTAATAGTTGTAGATCTGGAGTAAGAGCTTGATAGATAGCTGTCTGTTGTGTGTAGGTATGTTCTGGCCTGATGGAGGTGTGTCTCCTTTGGTGGTGTATCTGGGATCGAATTCACTGAGATACTCCTCCTCCTCTTCGGTTTGGTCTCTGTATAATTGGGTTTGCTCGGCGTTAAAGTAGACAGAATCAGTTGTATATCTGATTTTGGATGGACTTAATTCAAAGTCAAGTTCTGGTTTGGTGTTGGTTTCAGATTTGGGTAGGGCTGTAGCAGGGCCTGCTTCTGGTTCGGGGTCAGGTAGTTGATGAAGCATTTCTCTAGCTTCTTCTTTAAGGATATGGTAGGCCTTACTATTCTGGAATCGATAGTATAATGCAGTCTTGGTCCTGGTACAGTGAAAGTTGGTAGAGTTGAGCCACTTGGCTGCAGAGGCTTGGGCTTCATGAGGAACTAAGGCTAGAAAGACTGCTGCTGGTTGTCCTAGGTCACTTGGATTTGTGGAGCTGATAAAACTCTTGTTGAGAAGAGTAAAGAAGGCTTCAATAAGACCTTCTTTATCTTGACTTGCTGGGTGTAATGCAAGGAGTTCAGTGAATAGGGTTTCACTTATTTGCTAGTTTAATTGAAGTACTTCTTTCTTTGAATGAAGTTTGTCCCACTTGTTGTAGGTGTGGAGGTCAAATTGTCCTTGTTTGTCAGGTTCAATTCTCTCCAGACTGTCAGAAGGTTCAGGATAAATTCCAGTTCAGAGGTTGGGCTTTATACCAACTTATAGGAATTCGCAGAAGGGTTTGTAGTGGGGTAAGAAAGTATTTTGAAGCAGAATTGGATTGTAAACTGCTACCACCAAGTTGTAAGAGGATTGCTTTTTAGAGTAACTGTTACGTAGTTCTAGAAGGGGTTTCTAGAAGTTCTGGATATTCTAAAAGACTATTTTCTTATGGTCAGGATCAATTTTGTATGGAGTGCATCCTCTATGCTTATTGATTTCAAGATTGGGTTGACATCTCAACCAAAGTCCTTTTTTTGAACTAGTTCTGGATGTTCAGGATTTCCTGTATTTCAGGAAGTTCAAGAAACTAAGACCAGCTTAGTTGAATCAGTGTATCGCTGCAGACAATACCCAATTAGGAAATTTCGTGACGAGGTTAGGAGTGGGACCTAATGGGGAGCAGATTTACTAAAGTGTGGTTTGTGGGTTATTAAATAGGTTTATTCACTATTCATGATATTGCTATACTAGGAGTAGTTGTATAAAGAGATATTGTGGGGAAGTATTCAGGAGTTGTGTTTGGATTGTTCAAGTATTCAAGTCTGAGATTCTGAGGTCTGAGAGAGGGGGTATTTATACTAGTGAGGGGCTATCTGGACTATGCTAGATATGGATGTAGCACTAAGTGCCTTGCTAAGTTGGAATGCAGTCATGTAGTACAAATGTGATCTGATATGTTAAGAGATTGTCTGACTACTGAGTCAGTTCACAGTCATGTTGTACAAGGCTAATCTAACTATACTATGACTGCTAAGTAATTTATAGATTTAGATGCTTTCTGGGTAGTCTTTGATGATATCACCATTGCTGACTTCATCCCTAATGAAGTAGTTATCTAGGAAGAGTGGTTCATGGATTACTTCTCCTTTTTGGCTGAGGTAATAATACATTGGAACTTCATCTCTATTCTACAGGATAGCATTGTCTATCTCATATGCTGAGTAAGGTGTTAGTGGGTGAAGGAGAGGTACATTGTCTTTGCTTTCATCGAATTTGCTGTCTGCATACCTTATATAGGTTACAGTATGTGAGTCACAGAGTTGTAGTAAGCTGGCAGCTGTGGTTCATGCCACTCATACTCAGGTGGTGGAGTTGTTGGTTTTGTCTTGAGGATTGTCTGGAGGTACAGGTTGTATTCTCCAGTCTCTTCATTATAATTAAAGTAATCGAGAGTGAATGCGGATTGATATTTATACCAGTAGTCATTGTCCCAATAGGTCTCATAAGTAGTTATGAACTGTTGTAAGTTCATTGACAATATTGACAGAGTGATTAGAGTTGGCAGGGATCCTTGGCTTGAGGTCATGTTGGTATCAGAGGGATCATTGTCTTCTGCTTCATCTTCATCGAAGTGGATTATATCATAAACATCTTTCATGGTATATCCAATTTAGGGCATTTGCAGAATGTGGTCGTTGGGGTGCGGGAAGGTTCTGTTTGTGGTTTCAATGTACTCAAGATACTTGTGGTTGAGTTCTTGTATCATATCGTCAATTTGGCCATAAGACAGAGTGGTAATCATTTCACTGATAGTAACTTGGAGGCAGGAAATAAAGGTGCTGTACTCATAGAAGAGTTCTCTGTATTTGTAGGTAATAAGCTTCTGGTGTTGAGACATCTGGGTAATGTCTGTATTGTGGTGGTGTTCAACCATATCTTCTAGGAGGTGACTGATCTGATAGTAGCTTGAGATTTGTCTGATTTGGTGGACCTCATTAAGTATGTTCAGAGCATTCCATTGGGCTTCTACAAAATAGAGGAGTGCCAGGCTATGGATATTCATAAGGGGCAGAGGGGGTGTGGCTTGGTTGACAATGGCATTCCAAATGTTAGCGCGGATGCAGTTGTAGATCTCGGTGATTATGTTTGTATATCTTCAGAAGTTATAGTTGTTATTTGTTTTAGTTCTCTGTTTCGACATATCTCAGTACTCGATATATACATATATATTTGGTCCTGATTGGTAAGATTCTATTTGTGTGAATCTTGTGTTCTGTAACTTTGTATTGACTCATCTTTGTGCACTGTGACTTTGGTTTAATTCAGCTTCGTGATCTTGCAGGTGATTTTCAGATTTGTTCAGAGGTTATGTGTGATTTTGGTGGCTTGGAGGTTGTGTACTTATAATTTTGTTATTAAAAAAAGAAAAAGTATCTTTAAAATAAAGTAATCATAATATCAAAAAAAAAGTTAACAGTATAGATAGATATAGAGGATATATATAAATATTAAATTAATAACTAAAAAATAATCAGAAATAGATTTTCTTTTATTATAAAATAATATAATAAATAAATATTATAGTATAATTAAATAATAAAAGAATTCTTAATATAGTTATTTTATATAATTATTTATATATATTTTACAAATTTATATAAATAGTAAGATATATCAAATTGTGATATTCTGTCTACTGAGAGAATCTTTATTTTCTGAGATAATATTTATTTTTTAAAAAAACTTATTTCTTAAATAAATAAGAGATTATATCATTTATAAATAACCTTACTATATATATTTTAAAATATACTATATTTAGTTTACTTACTAGATTAAGTCTGATAATTATTACTCAGTTCTAAAGATAGAATTCTATTTTTTTATAATTATTCTTAGATCTATCTTTGATAAACTATTAAATATTTTATTATTTTTTAATAAAGAAACTAGAAACTTAATCAAATTTTAACTACTCTACTTTATAATTTACTCTATTGAGCTAGCATATTATGTCTATATATATATACCAATTATATATTTTTATTTAAGTTTTTAATTTTTAGATAAGAAAAAATATTAATTATATAACTAGCTATTAGATAGAAGTGGAAAATATATCTTTTCTTATCTATAAACAGCTTTTAGTATTGATAAGTAATAAGTATTTAAGAGTGAGATATTTTAACTATTCTAAATACATATAATAGTTAATAAGATCTTTTATAAGATATATATTTGATTTAAAAATAACTTAAGACTTAATAATATTTAGAGTAATCTATTTAAATTCTATAAAGTAGTAGAGTATTTAACTTTAAATATTTTCCAAAAATTTAAATTTAGTAGTAGAGTTAATAATAATTTACTAAATATTAAAAGATCTAGTTATAAATAATAAAGAATATATATTAAATATATTATAAATTTTTATATTTATTTATTATAGATTTTTAATTTAATATATAATAAGTTTAGTTTATAAATTATATAGTTTTAACTATTGTAAATTTCTCAAATTTAATTACTCATATAATAAAAATTTCATTAAAAAGATATTTAATAATCTGATTAATAATACTATTCAAAATTTTTATCAAATATATAATCTATTTAGAAGATTCTATATAATTTTTAATATTAAAATTATATTTAATAGTTAGAAAAATTCTATAAACTATGAAAAATATATTATATTTATTTTTTAATAAAAAAAGATACACAAAATAAATGTCTTATTTATATTACTCTTATTTCTATTATGTTTTTTATAATTTTCTTAATTATAATAAATTATGTGGCTTAGTGAAAATTTTTACAAATACTAGAAATTTGACATACTCTTCACTCTTTGTATTTGTCATAGTCGTTGTTGTCTCAAATGATACTCTCTTACCCTCGATATACTGGCTTCCCTTTAAGAACAAGCTCAACTGTGAGAACCGACAGATGTACTCCTCTAACAATTTCTTATCTACGTTACTTGCGCGAATAGTTCAACATTAACTTGTAACACTTGCTCTGTTCAGAAAATTTTCCAAACACCTCTCCCTTTTACCGAAACGCACCCGCTTTTCCGAACATTTATCAATAAGCCGTTCATTAGCCAAGCGCGACCATTCGCTACGAAGAAGCCATACAGCCTGGCCAACATCGAACTGAACTGCCTAATTCGCGGTGACACCCCTGCCGCCGAGAATGTTTTTCCTGTCGAAATTGCGAGGTCCAGACTTGTCGGATCCCTCAAGGAGCAGATCATACAAAAGAACCCGGATGTTTTCAAAGGTGTTGGTGTTCTCAGACTCAAGCTCTGGGGGGTCTCCATCCCCCTCGACGACAACGCCGACATCGTGCTCAGGCAGCTTGTGTTTGAAAATAACGAACCCAAGGGCATTCGAATGTTGCTCCCAGCAAAAAGATTGTCAACATACTTCCCTGACAAGCTTGTCGACGACCACGTCCACGTCATTGTTGAGCCGCCGATTGGTGAGTGACAAAAATGCGATACTTCTGTTTTTATTTCTTAACCATTCACTCTTACACTTTCTGGCGCATTTCTTCCTCGCTTTCAATCTTTGTTCGTTGTGGATAGCATTGCTGCGAGCGCTGGTGGCTCCTCAAGGTATGATTACGTTCGAATATCCTTTCTGACTTATTCCATATTCACCATTATTCCATGCTTTTTTCTTATTACTATTGCCACTTTCGCTGCCAGTGCCATTAGAACTCGAGAGAAAGAGAAAGGCCGAAGAATATCGTAAGCAGCCGTTTTCCCTTTACAATTCTATGCACTCTCTAGATATAGCTAACTCGCGTAAATTTCTATTCCCTCAGTTCCGGAGAAAGGGGAGAAAAAGAAGTTCACTGTCAATGGAGCAATCCGGATGTTTGAAGTGCCTTACGTCTACTATGTGGATCCGGCGGAGAACGAGGAGAACGAGAGATTCCTGACTACCATCAAGAGTCGTCAATTGCTAATGCTCATGGGTGCACGGGCATCTGGCAAGTCAACGCGACTATTCCGGCTCAGGTCACAGCTGGCCAGGGACGGCTATCGTTGTTATTAGTAGGTTGACACTTTATCATGAATGCACGACGTATATGGTACTATGCACTAATTCGATTGTTGTCTTTATTCTTCAAATTAGT
>RBNI01004650.1:0-13668 GCA_003990745.1 Jimgerdemannia flammicorona | reverse complement strand
AAAAAAAAAAAAAAAAAAAAAAAAAAAAAAAAAAAAAAAAAAAAAAAAAAAAAAAAAAAAAAAAAAAAAAAAAAAAAAAAAAAAAAAAAAAAAAAAAAAAAAAACGGACAAGAAAAGGATACTTATAATAATAACGGGGATGGAGAACGGGAAAAGAAATCCATAGAATAATAAACTTCACCGTTTTAACTTGCTACTCCTTCGCCTGTGGGTAGGCAGACCGTTATATCCAAGCGGTTCAACTCGAGTGATGGGCATCCTCCCCACACAACTCCTCACTCTGCCGCCGTCTCTCCCTCAAGGCTTGGAGGACCTGGAAGGTAGGTATTGATGGCGTGACTATAATGTATTTGAGCTTATTCACCCACAGGTCATCAGATATTCTCCTCGCACTCACCGTTTCCTCCAAACCATCGCCACCATGCAGGCGTGCTTCAGACGGCACCCACTGGCAGTAAACCGATCGCGATCACTTTATCTGGCCACTATTGGATACATACCCTCCGGCTCCCGGGTCCTTTTCCTCCTCCACGATCCAATCGACGTCGACCTCATGCACCATACTCGGCAATTCCTCGAATGCGAAGAACTTGCTCGTGGTCGTCGACCCGCTATAGTTACTGCCGTCGTTATCGCCAGCAGACCCCGCCAACTTTGCTGTGTACAAGACGCACCTTTCTTCGATGAAAGCTCTGCTCTCGGGCGCCAGCACGGCACTCCCATCGAGCTTCATCAAACGTCCTTGATGGAGGGCCGTTTGGCTGGATCGTGGTCCCTTGAGGATGCTCGCAAATTCCCCCGGCATGCCTGAAACGAGGTCCGCTCGGAGTCCATCTTCCCGCAAGGACCCCGCGGTCCCCCGCGGAGGAACGCTGGTCATCAACTGTCAAATGAACGTGCAGGTTACGCGTCAACCTCAGCGACCCTGCAAAATCACCCTTGCCCAAAACGTGGAATCGTTTCCGTTGTCGAGTTCGCAATAGTTTTCGAGGTTCATTCCGCAATTCATCACTATCAGGTATTTTTGGTTTTGGGGGTGCCGCGAGAATCCGATCAAGGCCTGCATGGCAGTAGGGAAATTTGTGCCGATGAGAGCATGGAACATGATCTATGAAAATAATAAATTACAAGTCAGTTGGGACCGTTACTTCGCCATGAAGTAGAGGACACCACAAGGTATCAAAAGCTGAAAGCCCTGGAAAACTGCTTCACTTCAGACAGCCATCATCATGGAATGATCAGCAATGTCGAAATGGATCCTTAAATCCCTCAAAAGACCCACCTCTGTCAGTGACCTCCTTGAGTGCATACTCAATTTCGACAGGATCGTCAACGTATTACGTATCCATTAGATTTCAGCTCATATTTAAGGCTCGCACCCCACCTGATCGTCGCCCTGTGAACGGTCTGACGTTGCCAAAGCGCTCAAACGATATCCATGCAATGAACGGAGCGAGCTTTGGGATGCTCAGTTTTTCGAGATGCATCTTGAGCTTCCACCTCGCGACCCGGGAAATTCTCGCTTCTTTCCCAAACCTCGGCGGCCGCAAATGTATTCGGGATACTCGCTTGTTGGATATGTGATTTCAAACGAATATCCACGGTAGATGTCGGAGTTTCTGTGAGTGTGGAATAGATGTAAGTGGCTTTTCAAAACCTGATGGTGCGACACAGCTGTCTGTACGGATCGAGCCCTGACACAATGACCATGGTCCCCCCCAAAATTCCAAGTAGGTCCTAGCAGAACCATATTGCTTCAACTCTCCAATACCACGCAAATTACGACGCAAAAATGGTATTACTATTAGATGTCATAATACTATATACAAAATATAGAAGGTTATCCCAATGTTCAGGGCCATAAGAAATACCGGAAGGAAAGAAATGAATATTCCCCGTGGCATGCACTTTGCTATATAGAGAAAGAAAATATAGCAAAGGCAGTAAAAAGCTGATAACCGGATTAATTTGATGTACTGTGAAGGGAGAAAATCAAAAGGGATGTTCCCTAGCAGAGAACCTGGATCAAGTGAAATCATCCATAGGACGATTTGCAAAGAATGAAAAGGCAAATCTACCATGACCATTTTCATCTCCCCGCATTTCAACCAACCCATCGTCAAGCCATATCCCACCTCTCTTCCCTCTCTTCCCAGCACCCTACGCAATTCCGTGCAACACCATCTGCGCCTTTCTCGCCAACTTACTCGACAAACTCCTCAACAACGACGGCCTCTTCACCCTACCCTCCCCAACCCTCTCATTCACCTCCCTCAACACCTTCTCCATCTCTTTCACCGTCTCCTCCCCAACTACCTCACCATTCCCCAATAGATTCGGTCCCGGTCCGGCCGTTTCAACTTTGGCCGCCTTCCTCTGCCTTTGTACCAACGCGACCGCCTGCTCCACGGTCCCCTGCTTCAAACACTCAGGCGCGCGCTCGACCAATACGCGCAACGACCCGATACGCTGATACTTCACGGCCTGCAACAGCACTGTCCCACGTGTGGTGGCCCCGGACCTCTTATCGAGGAAATCAGCCTCGGCTCCGGCATCGGCTCTGCGCTCCACCATCCATGTCACGGCGTCTGGATCGTCGCGATTGGCGAGGAGGCAAAACAGAGGTGTTTTCCCTGCGGTGTCCCTGGCGTCGATGGCGGCGCCTTGCGCGACGAGCATGCGCATAGGCGGGAGTGGAACCGGGCAGAATCGGGCCGTGTAGTGAAGGGGAGTCCAACCATCGCCGTCGCGCGCGTTGACATCCGCGCCGCACTGCAGAAGGAGCCGAAGCGGATTGAGCGGTTCCGACGATGTAAGGGGGACGATGTGGATGGCCTGGACATTGTACATATTGCGCGCAGATACGTCCGCGCCGTGGTCGAGGAGGACGTGCATCGCGGCTGTCGGATCGCGCACATGCGAGACGACCGCGTGCAGGAGCGTGAAATCCGCGTCGGGGTCGCGCGAGTTGACGAGAATGGAGGGAGTTGGCGAGGCGGTGAGGTGGTATTGAAGGGCGGCGGCGTCACCGGATTTGGCGGCGTCCCAAAGGGTGAGGTTTGGTGGGGTTGAGTTATCGGTGGGCTGTGGGGGCAGGGGCTGGGCTGTCAATTTGAGGATGCAGTGGAGGGGTAGGCAGATTTGTGTTCAATCTCCCTGAAGATTGATGTGTCTAAAACACACCCAGGGTTCGGGGACATACAATACCTCAAACCGTCGATCTCTTGCTCTCGTCCTCGCACCCTAAACGATTGTCATAAAAACCTGCGCCTGGTAAAACTCACCCTTGGCTCTGGCCTCCTTCCTCTTGAGCGACAGCAACCGGCGCAGGTTGTCCTTGGTCGACAGGCGTCGGCTCATTCGGGGCCGCTCGTCACCGTCTTGTGAGCTCTCTAGGGCCAAACGCCTGCGTTCCTCATTGTCCTCCCCAAAGGTCGTTTGTGTGTCTTGGGATTTCATGAACTGAAGAGGTGAAGAGGGCTAATGGTTTCAGGGATAGAGGATGAAGTGAAGAGAAGTGGCACTTCCACAGCCCTTTGCACGCACCTCGATTGCATCAGACATGGTCCGTGTACGTAGGAGAGGATGACCGGATCGTTCAGAGGCAGTGTCGTCGGCTAGCATGTTATAATGGAGGTGTTGCTAGCAATGAGATGAGGTATCTGGGTTTGGGGTGGCGTCTCGTTGTGTGCGCGTGACTGCCCAGTCTTGTCCAGATACCGATAGTTGAGAGTGCCATGGAGCCATGAGGACCTTCGCGCCCTTCGCTCTCATTGCTAACCCAAAACTTATATCATGTGTACTGTGCTTAGATCATCATTAATCTTCTGTTTGAGAAAGGCATCGCATCCCCCGGAATTATATACTTCCATCTAACTACTGCCGGATATCTTTCACTATTTCCCACGCCTCTGGCTCAAAGTCGCATAATCAGCATCGGTTTGGTTCGTTTCTAACAACTCTATCATATGCAAAGTGGGCAACACACATAAAAGGGGGAAAGCATCTTTGGCGCCAACACTTAATAGTAAACCCGTTCGAATTTGATGCGCTATTCGTCAACCAATCATTTTACGCCAGTCGATGTCAGAGCACTGATGCACGGTACGCATTTTTTTTACCTGTTGGAGAGAACGTGAATAAAAAAACAACTGCTCGCCGCATCGAGGAGAATAATATCGGAATATTAGCACATGGGACAGATGCGCCAACCTTCCTTCTGTATCGCGACCCATTGGGGAACGAGCATCTGATGCACGAAAACTTTTGAGGCTGGGGAAAGCAGGCCCCTGGGGCCAGTTTGGGATTTACAGCAAGCCTATAAATCTGCATTCAAAGCGACAAAAAGGTTGAACAGTACGTCATTTTCGGCTCATTCACGAACAGGGTGCGATGATTTGGAATCACGTATGCCCAGAGTGAAGTCGTGAATGGCAAACGGAACAAGCCAAAAACAAATCGCGAGATAACTGTCCTTCTCAAGGGTGAAGCTTATTGCGAGTGAAGTTCCTACTGACGGGCAAATGCCGACACCCATAAAACAAACAAATCGCGAGATCCGGAGATCTTACAATGGTGCCGGGTGTTAACCTCTCTTCAAGATTTCGGAGGACGTCGGGAAGGCGGATTCGAACCCGACGCGAAGTCGCCTACCTCCCGGATGGAGCAATACGAGCTACTGTCATCAAGAGTCACTGGAGAAGACACGCAAAAGAGAGCTCAAAACGTACTCTGGCTGTTTCGTGACAATAACACTACATTCGCCTTCACAAGAGGCTTTCCTCATCATCTGCTGCCAAGGAGCTTGAACGCATCAACTCCGAGAATGCTGCCCGATCCTCATTTTCGCAAGTTTACAGCCTCGCCAAAACTCTTGTGAAATGAAGTTGCCCCTACATCACAAAATCTCAACTAGTACCAGTTCATTGAGTACTTGTGCCATACATTTGAGTACATATATACATTTAAGTACATGTATGCGATGTGTATATCGAGTGCCGACCCCACTGCCCAAGCAGCATAACGATCAACCGAGTTGCGGGCACCTTCCTTAATAAGCAGACGATACAATAACACGATAATTACATTAAGTAATAATGAACTTGGCAGCTTTCCTTAGCTACATGATGGTTGTTGGCTTTTTTTTTTTATTTTTTTTTTATCATGGCTACATAATGCTAGTCTTATGAATAACTGAATTTAGCAACACTTTTATTTTATGATTAACGAGCTAAAACATACAACCGGGCTCAATATTTACACTAATTGAGGTAGAAGCAGGCCTTTTCGAGGTGTTCAATCTAACCGACACAGATGAAAATCACACGTACCCCTGCTTTCGACATCGAAAACGTACAAAGAGAGGCGCAAGTGGTCACACGACCTGGCAAGCGCTAGTTTTTTTTTTTTTTTTTTTTTTTTTCTTTTTCGGATGGATTGAATCAGCTAACTATAGCTAACACTTATACAACAATAATTGGCGATCAGGATCTCATCAAGTAAAAGATCCTCCAAGCGCATAAGTTGTGAGACATGGTTCAATATTGAGTTTTGTAAAGGGTTGGCCCTTTGATTCCTAACGGTTTGATTTTTTTTTTTAACTAAAGAGTTGATTGACATTATTTCCAATGGCAAGATGATGTAGATTGGCGGTATGACTGTGAAATCTATTACAGGGCATAGAAGATTGCACAACACCAAACAAATAAAGAGCATTTCGCAAATACACAAGTACGCCAACAAACAAAGGAGCATTGTGGGAAGGAGCAAAGAGAAAGAAAAGATCACATGAATGACTAGGGAAAGGGTTTCGTGCTCAGTGGCCAATAGTCAGAAATGCTTGAGCGTATGGTATGTGTGATCATTGGCTTGGATAGAGAGGCATCACGTGGAGGTGGGTTGGCGATGGAAAGATTTCCGTATCCGTTTATTATGTAATAATAATGTGTGGGGAAAGCATTACGTGAGCCGTGAGAACTCCTTTTCGATCGATCAGCAAGACGACGCAAGATGGCGACAGGAAGGGATGGTGGTCACGGGACACCTTGTGAGACCATCATGTCTCGCACGTTGGCATCGAGTGGGTTTTGCGTGGGCCACGACCCGTCACCACCAGAGTGACATGTTGCCATCCGGACACGACTACATCCAAAAAAACCTCAACCAAATTCTAACCCATTCGGCACCGAACATGGGGTGGCATCGCTTTCGAACTGTCATTCGGACCTGTTCCGCATCAATGCACGCCTCTCAAGACAAATCATCGGACTTCTCACTATACGCTTGATGTACCAACGTGGACGGGCTTTTGCAGTTGATTGGGGTGGGTTGGATCTCCAAGGTTAAGTGTTGGGGTAGCGAGGGTAGGGAGGTTGGCTAATCGGTGATCCCGTGATCCGACGGTGACATCTGTTCCGTTTCGCGTCTGCCTTTACTTGCTTTGCTTGTCTGTTTCCCTCAGAGTTGCGGAAGCAGGCCACTTGCTTAGTTATCCGTGGATCTGGTTTGCAATAGTCTCACGGCCAAGCGAACTTTGAAAGCCATGCACCAGTTTATGTTGTGTGTGTGCTGTGTCCCAACCGCCGATTCAGGTATATACGCGCCATCGATAAGATATTTGGCCCTCCTTTTTTCGTCACCTTATCTCATCTTCATAGCTTCTTCCCAACGAACCTGCCTTCCTCCAGATCCAGCTCTCCCTCCCCCCACCGCCGTCATCCCCGGTACCACGGCCGGCCTCCCGGCCCACCACTACCTCATCACGCCTTACATCTACCTCTCCCCTCTCGACAACCACGATACTAATGCCATCATGTCGCATCTAAATAATCCTCTCATCACCTCGACTCTCTACGGCGTTCCGCGGCCCTACACGTGGCAGCACGCGAAGTCCTGGGTCAAGGACGCGCGCGGGGCCACACAGGCGAACCGTGGGATCCCACTCACCTACTCGATTCGGGTCGCCGCCACAGGCGAACATATTGGCGTTGTCTCGCTCTCGCCGTGGTCCAGCGCACGCACGAGTTTCGCACCGACCCGGATGCCCACCCCGTTTGGACCGCGTGCGGGGACAATAGAGGAACCCTGGTCCATCGGGTATTACCTCGATACGCGATTTTGGGGCCGCGGGATTATGCCCATGTGCGTGTGGACCGTAGTGCAGAAGGTGGCGGTGGAGGAGATGGGGAGGAGGGCGTTTCGCGTGCCCGTGTTCTATGGGAATGTGAGGAGCAGGAGGGTGCTGGAGAAGTGCGGATTTAGGCTGGTCAAGGAGGAGAGGGGGATGTGGTGGGGGGAGGGAGGGAGATCGTTGGATGGATGGATCTTTGAGGCGAGGGTCGCATGATGATCGCTCGAAAGGATAATGGAGCGGTTTTTGGATTGTGTAGAAAACTTTGGTGGTTTGCACGCGGCGAGGGTCGCATGATGATCGCTCGAAAGATAATGGAACGGTTTTGAATTGTGTAGAAAACTTTGGTCGTTGGCACACGTTTATTTGTGTGCTTTTACGCCTTGTGACATATGCTTGTACAGTATTGTAGTATACTTCGCTCGTGGTTCCCGCCGATGTACCATATAATCGTACTTTTGCCTCTCTTATTCTTTTCGGCATTTTAAGAGGACTCAGATTAGTGTCACCCCAATATGTACCTAGTGTTCTGATTTTGCAACATCATTATTTTTTGAAACGAACAGTTATAACCAAAACCTCTCGTATTCTTCCCGATGTTCAGAACAAGGATGACCTCGAACTGCTTGTATTGCCAATTGATATTTACAGATATAGCTATAATAGAGCCACAGGTATTGAACCTCATGAAAGATGATAAAGGAAAACAATTCAATAAGAATATGTGAAGCGGAGATAGATATAACGTAGGAGCCTTGTCCTGCAAATTCGTGAACGACATATGCCGGCCACTTTACACCTGGATGGTATTGCTCGATGACGAGTGGACGGCGTTGGTGTTGGTGTTGGTGTTGGTGTTGGCGTTGGTCGAAGAGGTTGGCGATGGGAGGAGGAACTCGAGCCACATATCTGATGGAGGGAGAGGCATACAAATAAGGATATGTAATCAGTTGGTGAAACATAAAACACGGTGTCGTCTTGGTTGGTTCTGATCGGCAACAAACATACCAGGCGACCCAATGTCCTTGGGCGATGCGAGAGCGACCACCTCGCTCACCTCTCGGTAGAGCATTTGCTGTATCAACGGCAAAAATATCAATTTACGTCCATCTTATACAACCCAGTACAACATCTCCTGAAGGTTTCAAGTGGGTAGAAAGACCAACCTTAGCATCCGCACCAATGACGGCGCACGCAAGGACGACCCTTCCGTGGTAGCCAAAGTGACGGAGCAGCTTCACAGCCGAGCGGATGGTGGTGGTGGAGTTGACACCCGTGTCAACGAGCAGGATGGTGGCGGGGAGGGTGGCGAGTTGCGGGGTGTCAGCGAGGGAGGGAAGGGTGGAGCGAACTTCGTCAACCTTTTTGGTAAGAGGGGGGAAGTATGGCGGAGATAGGATTAGAGAAGGTCGAAGAAGGGAACGGCAATAAAATTGAACTGGATAAAAGGTCATGATGCTCACTTGTTTCTTTATCAAATCGTCAAGGTCCGCTTGAGATATCTTTGCGCTCCTAAGCAACAAAAAAAAAAAAAAAAAAAAAAAATGAGGGCAAAACCATCAGAATAATTCAAGATCCTTTGACTATTCTCGATCACGATGCGAAGCCAATCCACATACCGGATGATCTCCTCATTCTTGACAATGCCAATTCCGTACTCTCCGTTCCACCACTGCCCACCGGTGGCACCCACGGAGCCCAGGCTCAGGCCGGGGACGAGAGGCGACATGACCTGGCGGATGATGAAGGAGCTCGAAGGGAGGCGGAGGGTGTTGGCGAGGACGGTTGAGATGTTGGCGGCAGCGGGGCTGACGGATAGGATGACTGGTGGATCGAGAGGTGGCAGGGTTTCGGTTAGGCACGATGGGCAAGGCGGGGTTTAGTCAAATCTCTAATTGTGAAAGTAGGTGGGGATATCTAACCAGTATCGTTGCGTTCACTGTAGTAACCCAGCAGCTTGCCAAGCTTCTCGCCGGCTTCATCGCTTGTGGTAAAAGGCGATGTGGTGATTTGAGTGATTTGCGAGCGCATGTTTAATTTTTTCTTTTTAATGGGTGGTATGTGGGTTGTGAGGAGTGAAGGAAAAAAAAAATGTAGATGCAGACTGGAGATGTGAGCGTGCCTCTTTTTGAATTTTTTTTTTTTTTTTTTTTTTTTTGGCAGTCTTCTTTCCCCACACCCACACGGCACCGGAAACCGCCAAACAGACCTCAACAATAAAAAATTCCGTCTTGTGTCACCTAATCCGATTGCGCCATCCACCCATATGCCCATATGCGCATCACGCCAGCCCACCAAAGGGACACCACATCGCCGTGTTCCGGCGATTCGCATGGTATCTTATCTATAGATGTGACGCGCACCCAAGACCTCGATATATCAAACGTGCGCGAGCGCCCTTGCGGTGCCGTCATGCGGGCAGACGGGCGGACGGGCGACCAATACAAAACAGTATGACCTGGGACCTTTTGTGTCTGTGGGACCGCAGCACGCAATGATCGTGATGGATGGTGGGAATGCCCCCCCACGAAAAGTCGATTTGGAAATTCTGGATGGGAAATACATTTGCATGAAATAGGGCGCGCCATAAAAAGTGTCATGGAGCTTTACATAATATTGCATAATATTGGCAAATGACGCTCACTAGCGCCAAGGAGACAGTACATCCATATACGCCAACCCGAAACTTGAGACGTTTCCGAACTGCGGTTGCACTTTGAATATTCATTGACATGTTCCAGAGAAGCTTTCCGAAGACGCCGCCTACATTATTGGCTATGGCATCTCGAAACAGCTGTAACGCACATACATATTTTCAGCGCTACAAAAGCAATAACACTAACGAACCTCACATTGACCATCCATCATGATCCGTTCTCAGGTAGACAAAGTCGATCCAAAAAAAAAAAAAAAAAAAAAAAAAAAAAGAGAGCTAAAGCAAATCAGGCATGCATCAATCTACGGATAACCTATGTACACGGAAAACAAGGGAACTCATCCCCGCCATCGAAAGGGAGACAAGAACACATGTACAAAACGATGCCAAAAAGAGTGGGAAAAGCCATGAATGTGTGACTGCATGGGTCCCAATAGAATAACGTCTATGATAATTTCACAAGGATCACAACACCGGAGATAGCAAATGGACCGAGCTGACAACTTGCTTGAATATTCACAAGAAAGGCTAATGGAATAGCAGAGAGAAAGGGGATGAAGATAAACACTGTCAATAATTATGCTGATTCAAAAGGACCAAGAAGACTCGGGTGGAATGAGCATGCAAAATATAATGTCACACAGGCTCCATTCCGCTCTTTTATCTAACGTCCCACACGTTATCTACAAAGCCCAGGTTCACCCGCAGCTCCAACCTATTAATATATACTCACATTATCCATGACTCCCCTCTCCTTCATGAGCAACATCTCTGCGACGCCGGGGCTCCCCAATGTATTGACATTGAACGCGAACTCGTCCTCCTCGGCAACGCTGCTAGCGATCCCGCACTTCATCGACACAGCCTCCAGGATTCTCACGGTGGCCGGGCTGACGCCTTCATCATTCATTGATACCACGCGCGCGAGCCCCTTGCGTGAGGGGCGACCTTCACGATGCGAGGTCCGGCGGTTGGAGGGGCGCCCGGGAGTCTTGACCGAGAGTCGGTTGTAGGGCGGGGTCGCGTTCGATTCGAAGGGCGGTGGAAAGAGGCAGTCGGTAAAGACCGGGGCTGGGGCTGGGGCCGGGGCCGGGGTCATGACGAGTGTGGCGACGGGCGGAACATCGGGGCCAAGGATCAGAGAACGCGGCGCGGTGAGGACGGGCGGTAAGACAGTGACGGGCGATAAAGCAGTGACGGGCGGCAAAACAGTGGCGGGCGGGATAACGAGGGCCGGCGAGTTGGGGATCGGGACGTCACCCGCAATAATATCCTCCTCTTCGGCGGAGGAGACGTCCTCTTGTACACGGCGGTCCTGGCGACGGAACAACGAGGGAATTTGGATCCTTGCAGTGGTTTCAGTTGTGTTCTGATCCGAGTTCGATGGCTTTCTTGCCCGTCGTGCTGGTCCGAGGTTGCCGGGTCTGTGTTGCGAAACTGTGGGATCCCTTGCCGTCGCCGGGTCCGGTGTGCTCAGGGATATGATGTTCGCTCCTTTGGCGAGCGGACTCGAGGGCGGGCTGCGGCACTCGGATTGCAGTGGTGGATGGATAGGTGCGGTGAGGATTGGGATTCTGGAGTTGGTCTGAGGTCGGGTCAGCGTGATGGATGGGTAGCTGGATGAGAAGGATTTAGACTTGAGGAACAGTTTTGTGGGGTTGGGCTCTTCGGTCTTCTTTTGACGAAACTGGAAATCTAGGTGACCGAGGGAGCGGGCGTTAGTGAAAGGGCGTCGGTTGGGGCCATTCTTTTTTCCGACGCGGCTACTAGGTTTCGGTTTCAGTTTTGGCCGGCTTTCAGGGCTTGCTTGTGGGCGACTTGTTGTTGGGCGACTTGTTGTCGGACGAACTGTTGGGCGACCTACAGTGGATGGTTGGTTCGGACATTTTAAGTTGAGGTACATATTGACATTTTATCAGCGACATGACAATTGCATAGGCAACAGTGTGCATACATTGCACAGATCGATGTAATAATAGCATACAGGGTTGACGTATTTTATATGATAACAACGGAGGCGGCCGACGCGATCCCCCTTGCATCCATTCGCGAGGTTGAGTTGACAGGATGTATCGTATACGTACCTAGGGAGAAATTTTTCCGGCCTCCGAAGCCGTATGAGTCGAGACTCTGCTGTGAATTTGCATCAAGGTTTGGCTTGTGCGGCAGCATTGTCGTTAAAATCTCGATGTGGACAAGGGGGTTCGGTAGTAGTAGTCGCGACCAGTCAAGAGAAGAGGAATAAGGGTAAACAACATTCCCTTATTAGTACATGCAAACAATCGAAACGCATGATGTCACCTGTTACGTGGTTCCTGTTACGTGATTCGTGTTACATGGTCGTTGTGGTGACCTGAATAACACCCTAAAACTTAGAGCCTGCTCCCCGCTGATAAAAGACCGAATTGTATGTGCTGACTGTTTATTTGTACCATCCGTCTAGCGAAAAACAAAATAAATACATGAGCAAAAGGAAAGGAACTATACAGCGTATGCGTAGAAGACGCTTTCGTATTCACGTTCATTTCTTAACCTCCTCCGGGGCGCGGACCAGCAGCACAGACGTCTTGGAATGATGGATGACGTAGCCACTGACAGAGCCAAGGATGGCCCTGAATAGAGACAAACAAATAAAGGAGATGGTTGAGCGTCGGATACGTGCATTTATGGGAGTGGTTGCGACACTTTTTGTTCTAGCGCTTTCAATTAGCACTCCCTTCCCCTCCCTTTCATCGCACAAATGTCGCATTCACTATCCTGTATCGTAATATTCTCATCAGCAGAAATAAATCCATCTTACCTCTTAAAGAAGCCCAAACCGCGGGAGCCGATGATGATCAGGTCAAATTTGTTTCTCTCAGTGTAGTCGACGATCTGCTCCTGGGCGATACCCTGGAGCAGGATGGCCTCAACGTTCAGCTAGAAAAAGCGAGTATGATCAGACCAAGCCAGGGACAGTGGGAGTCAATCACAATCTTCATTACCAAACTTACCCCCTTCTCTTTGATCTGCGCGGCAACCTTGTGTAGGATGCCCTTAGCGTCGCTTTCGAGCTCGTTGACGCGCAGCTTGTAGTCTTCTGTGAGCCACTCGCCGCCGGACGCGATGGCAGCATGAATGGTGAGGGCGTCGTAGATCTTGCTGGGCTCCTCGTTAACGATGGTAGCCACGACAATATGGTCGCCGGGCAGCAGCGCCTTATGTTCCAGGGCCCACTGAACAGCGTACTCGCTATTGTAGGAATGATCGTAGGCGATGAAAACTTTGCGACCAGTCATTGTGGTTGATGTAGGGGAGAAGTGTAATGGGGGATAGATTTGAAAAGCTACACTCTTTCGTTCCAGCTATTCAGGCTTTTATGGACAGGCGCGCGGCTGTTGGATTTTTCCGAGAATGGCCGTCATAACACACTACGTGAGCACAAAAATCGAGTTCTGGACGGGAGAATTGGGCCGCAGGTCCTTTCGTCATCGTGCCTTGAACGTTATTCGAGGGTCGCACATGACGTCCAGTACGTATGCGAAGTTCTCATCGCGCCATCGAATCTGTTCGGTCTAAAGTATACTGCCGGGAATGGTGTATTGCTTACACTTTGACAGTGTGGTTTGCCGTTGGTGGTAGCCGAGGTTAGTTAATATTGGGGGTGTGATGTAATACCCAGAGGGGTTTTTGTTTGGGAAACCAGCGGTAACTCCTACGAATCTTTTTTTTTTTTTTTTTTTTTTTTTTTTTTTTTTTACAATCAAAGACTTTGCGGACTTGTCATTTCACTTGGCATATTCAACTTACTATCTCTGTTGCCTGAAAGAGTACGAAATCAACCAGGCCGCTCAACTTAAACGCGACAACGCGACCGATCTTCTTTTGGGTCTTTTTTTTTACA
>RBNI01004649.1:0-13668 GCA_003990745.1 Jimgerdemannia flammicorona | reverse complement strand
AAAAAAAAATAGAGATATCTCTTATTAACTAGCTAAGTATTAGTAGTTAACTTATACTTACTGAGCAGATTGCTATATAATCTCTTCTTTCTTTAAGAAAACATATATGTAACTAAAGTAATAGACTCTTTAGTAATAAATTCTCAAATACAATCTCATAACTAAAATCAGAATAATCTATATATATTTAAAACTTCTTTTACTCAAACTACTTAGAGTAAATTAAACTATATAAGTATCTTTTTATGAAAAGCAATATGTTTTCAAGTTTTTACTTCATATATACTAATATACTAGATATGGCAGGAGTCTGATAATAATATATAATAAGTTTCATCAAAATCCATCAAGTTTCTATATAATGATGAACTAAGGTTCATCAAGCTCTAAATGCTTGGAGAGGAGAAAGCCTGACCTAGATCTCTCTAAGAGTTTTATAGTAGCTACTAGAGCTGATAGGGTAAAAAGGCAGTCTGGTGGTCAGAGGCTGATGACTGAAGTGAACAGCTGGTATATAGTAGTGAGAGACAAGAGAGTTGCCTCTAAGCCTATAGTGGAAGAGCAGGGAGAATATAGTATTGATAAGAGAAGAAGTCAGATAACTGGTCAGCTGACTGATCAGGTGCCCAGTAGGAGTCAGGAGTCTAGAGATAAGACTGCTGAGACTGGCTTTTCTAGGGCTAGAATAGTGACTGAGAGTATGACTGCTAGTGGTATAATAGTTCCTAGTGAGATAGTGGCTAGTGTTTCTGAGAGCAAGAGTAAGACAACTCTAGCTATAAGGACTGACAAGCTAGTAGTACATCTATTCTTTTACAAGTCAGTATCAATGTGAGCAGTCTCTGCCAATTTCTTAAACCTAGGGCTATTGGCAAAGAAAGTACTATGATTGATAGGTGAGAAAATTATAGGGGCTGAATTACTGAAATTTATTCCATTGACAGAGGATGTTGAGATTAACTTTGTCAAAAAGAAGTCAATGGTGAAGACTCTGGAGAAGAGACTAATAGTCAAGAATGTTAAGATAGAGATAGTATAGTATCTATAATAAGACCTATATATAGTATAACTAGTAGTAAAAGAACTGCTGATACTGAGCAGACAGAAGATGAAGATAGTAATAATAAAGACTTATGGGAGAATCTGAAATCTAGATTAGTAGAAGGTGTAGGCAATAGATGGCTTACTGTAGGATGGATGTTAGCTATATAGATAGGGCTAGCTGGACATTGACTCTTTGTTTTTGAAGAGAGATAGTAGGTGGATATATAAGAGAAGTTGTTGAGATAAGAGGGATTGTTGGGAGATCTGTTGACCAGGTAGTGGGTTGGTTGGAGCCCCCAGAGTGGACAACATTGCTATTTGGTAGAAGGAATCTGTAAACAGAGTGGGGAAAAGATAGTAGTAGTGAATGACAAAATAGTCTTTTATCAAGAGGGAGTAGGAAAGGGAGAATCCCCCTAGGGGGATTGGGTAGAAGTGAGCACAGTATATTATATAAAGAATAGACAATGTATAATAAAGAAAAGAGTCTAAGTAACTATAAAAAAAAAAAAAGTAAAAAAAAAAAAAAAGTCTAAGTAAATAAAAAAAAAAAAAAAGTAATAACAAAAACTCTGAAAAATTTTAATAAAATGATGAATTTTGGCTTTATGTTCTGAAAAGGTACCAAGTTGAGGAATGATAACTGTGAGGCAATAGTATAATTAGAAAGAAAGAAGGTAACTAAATTGAAGTATAATTGACCTAAGATCATTCATATTAAAGGACAGAAGTATCAAGTTTAAAGAAGGAAAAGCTCTAAGCAGAAGAAGGAAGAATTGTTAATTGCTCTGAAGGAACATGATGAAGCAAAGGCCTTGTAGAAGAGGAAGTAGGAGAAGTTTACCAAGAATTGAGTCTGAATTGAGACTGAGGAGAAGAGGAAGCAATGATATAAAAAGAATTGGGAGCATTTGCAGACAGTGCTGCAAGGGTTGGTAGAGGAGGAGGCTATGAGGGTTGCACTTGATGAGAATTGAATGGAAGGGGTGAAGGTGGCTGAAGCATCCTTCTCACAATTGAGGGGTGTGGAAGATTCTGTACATGTGCCAGTGAAGGAGAAGTGGGCTGATGGAGAGGAGGTTAAAGGAGCAGGTTTTGAGGAGGAAGTCAAGGTGGCCCCAGTGACTCAGATGCCAACGCCAAGGACAACAATGGATGGATGCCGCTGCACGTAGCAGCGAAGTACGAGCACATTGAGGTTGTGAGGTTGCTTGTGTCTGAGTTCGGGGCGGACGCTAACGCCAAGAGCGAAGGTGGAGAGACGCCGCTTCATCTCGCTGTGCATATCCGGTACGTCGAGATGGTGAAGATGCTCGTGACCGAGTTTGGAGCAGACGCCAACGCTAAAGACAAGGACGGAAGGACACCGCCTGCACTTAGCTCTACGGAACGGGTTCGTCGAGATGGAAGAAATAATGCTTCCCAACTTGATTAAACCAGAGGTTGAGCAGTTGGAGTATGACAGTATTTCTAAGGAAGGGGGCGAATTGACCAATATAAAGGTTACCTCGGATATGGCCATCGAGCAAATTACAACCTCGCATGCGAAGGGCCCTGAATATCAAGCGAGTTCTGTGAGAGCAGGTATGTAGAAATTTGATTCGCTACTCTATGGGTCATTTCAATCTCAAACGAAAAGTGTATTGCGCCAGGAGACTTCATTTCAAAACCTGAAGGAGCATTCAACCCCTCGGAAGGTTCTGACGCACGTATGTTCTACACAAAACTGTCAGAGAATGAATCTGACTGCGAGTACGTGGTATTTGATTTTCTGTCTATTAGAATTGTATCATTCCAAAGTCAGTACCTTTAATATTCAGTTTCCTTAAATTCTTCCATTCAGGGATGACGATTTGACATTCACAAAGTCCGAGGCCTTCTACCGCTGGTTGGAAAAGCCGCTGCCCGACGAAGAAAAAGGAGACAAAGTGCTCGAGGAGCTGCATAAGCTAGGCAAAGAGATCGTTCACGTCGTTGACAGAGATCAATTGATCATGCTTATGCCAATCTATTTACTAGATGATATGGGTTGGTACACGAACAAGCTCGGAATCTGCTTGTATGTACGGAGGCAACTAAGCAATAAAAAACGTCCTGAGTTGATCACGATTATTGAAGGCAGCGGCAGGATTTTCCAAGGTGTAGAAGAACTTGTCGTCATGGATGATACCGCTGTTTCAGATGGAATCAATAGGATGGATAATATTGCGAGTGGAGCAGGTGGAGAAGGGGATGAGCCCTCAGATAGCAGTAGTGACGAAGGCGGTCATAATCGGAGAGGTGAACAAGGCGATGACAAGAATCACATGCCAATTAATCAGTCACGTGCTGGGCTCTCAAATCGTGGCAATCTTGGTGAAGCCACTCCAAACTTTGGCGATGGAGCAGGAAGCGTAGGCCGTTACCCATATACCAGTGACGGCAATGAGGAAGGCGGCAACGGCGGTGGGCTGTCGGCAAGCAACTCTGCCCAATTGGCGAATGCCCTGAATTGGAAAGACTTGCTCTTTATCTTGTTTATTTGCATGCTCTTGAAGCCAGGCTATTCTGGCTGTATTTTCTCCGTGTGAAATCGGCTGATCAGCACAGCATGGAGGTCGCCCCAACCCCGAGCGGTTTTGAAACCGGAGATCGTTCAACACAACAAAGCAATATCACCACCGAACCTCTTGCACCCCACCATTGAGGAATTCAAGGACACTGGAACATCCTCAAATAGGAATACTGCTGCCGCTGGGTTACCTAGCGCAACCATCAGTAGTACCTATGCGGATATCAATGTCGACAGAGGAATCAACGCCTCCGGATGTATATGTAATGGTCCAGTGACAATGACTGATTAGTATAGCCAACTAGCCGTGCATCCGTTTTTGTTTCCTCCTTGACATGATTTCCACCATTTTCTTTCATCTTTGCCAGTAAACAACACTCTCCCAGTCTCGCCCGCGCCTGTAGAACCAGAGGACTCAAATTTCATAGTTATCGTCTACACCTCGTCAGAAGCGATTTTAGATAAATTGAAAATGAAATTAAAGCAAGAGTTCACCATCCAATTTACCCTGAAGATCACGATCAGCAAGTCCTCGCACAAGATCGAGTTGAGCAAAATCGTCTTGGCCGGAAGCAAACATTTAGAGCCAAACAAGCGCTATATTTTCAAAACTTTCAAGATCGAGGTCACTCCTATCACTCCTGTCGATGTCACGATTAAATGTTGCGATGCGCAGCCAAGGGAGAAGCGAAACGACTACTGGTCGATCCGACAGTGTCAGGATAGCAGAGGAGCCACGTGGTATCATAAGGTAGATCATCCTTTAAAACAGGCGGCAAAACGGACGCATGTAATTGAGACGCATCTTGTGGAGTGCAAGCCGCAATATCCTGAGCGTGAACCGACAGGATACTCGATTGACTTGAAAGTTGGCATGACTTTCGTGAAGTCTTTCTGGGACCGTGGTCGTCATAACGACCGTGACCTTGTGAACTCGGTTTCCGTACGAGTCAACAACATTCACACTCATCGTAAAATCAACGTAGAGTTCACATTACCTACGTGTTGTTGGAATGTCGATCGCCGTATGGTAGTCTCAAACTCTATGAACAAGCCTGAGTCATTTAAACAATCGTCTATTCTACCAGGTTGCGAAAAATTCTGTGGGTGGGAGTTGAAGACTGCAATTCAGACCACGTCTGATGATAATCAAAACGACCTCGAAAACTGAAAATTTGTTTTCGCTGCTAATGTAATACTGTAGTATTTGCATATATTATATATGTATGCTAGCATACTAGTCTATAGATATTTCATGTATTTTTATTATTCAGGTAACAAATGAATGTCATAGTAACCAATCAAGTGCCTTCATCATAGCTGGACGTACTTCAAATTTAGTTTCAGACAGTAGATCGCATGGTTCCGAGTGGAAGTGAATGGGTGCTATGAATAGAAAGGAGGAAGGATAGGTTGGCGGTGCATGCAGTATGTCTTATGTTGGAGAGAAGGGACTTTGGGATTCACATTTATTGAGGTACAATATTGGTGATTCTGCATGGGAAATGGTGTTCAAATGGAGTAAAATCTGACTTAGAGCAAATTAGGAGGCAGATAATGGCTTGCAAAGAGAATGATAGAATCAGATCCTTTCTGATAATATTTGGGTTACACAAACTTCTGGCAATACTCAAGACATTATTTTTGGAGAATAGGTACTAGCAACATGGCAACCAATGAGCATTTTGAGGTACATGCTGGGCAGGGCAGCTCTAGTGTATTCAACTAGCAGTATATAGGGAGGAGTCATAACTTTGGGGGAAGTATGAGGGGCTTGCTGGCTGGAGGATATGGAAGGGGAGGAGGTAGTGCTGGGGGACAGGAGACTGAGAGGATGAGCTTTGTGGATAAGGTGAAGGAGAGATATCAAGTGACTAAATTAGAGAGCTGGCTAAGAAAGGGCAAGGTAATAGTAAGGGCTATAGAGTCTAGTGGAGTATTCTATAGTAGTGAGAGCAGCAGGGCTGGGGGAGTAGTAGCTGGGAGAAGCAGAATTGCTGTTAGCAAGAGAACTGCTAATCTGGAAAAAAAATCCAAATATGATAGTTGATAGTAAATCTGAACAGAGAGTGGGTATGAGGTCTGGAGATCTGACAGATAGTATAACAGACCTAGTGGTGGCACTATTACTTAAGAAATCAAGATCAGAATTTGCTATCACATTGTGTTTCTATAGCTTGATAGTGACAGCAAGGATGATTCTAGAGCTTCTGGCTTAAAAGATAAAGAGAACAGTATTGGTGAAGTTTTTGAAAAGTCTGAAAGAGGTAGAGATGGGCTTTGAGAAAGAGGATATATTGTTGGAAGTAATGGAGAAAGGAGTAGTAATGGGGGGGGAATAGTGATCTCTATGATCTAGTACCTATATTAGAATCTCTGAGTAGTGCAGCTGACTATATTGAATATTCCTATAGTATTAAAGAAGATGATCAAAGGGTTGATTGTAGAGGTCATCAAGGAGTATAGGGATATTGTAGATATTGAGTTTTGGATCTAAAAAGACACAGAGTTCAGAACAGAAGATATAGACATCAGAGTATAGCTAATAGATAAGAAGATTATGGAGAAAGCAAGAAACTGGTCAGTGGTTCTCAAATGGAGACCTGTAAAGTATAAGGTCTTGATAGTATAAGAGATACTGGAGGAAGAAGAGAACTTGCTGGAGGTATTGGAAGATCTGGCTGGGGTCATAAATAGGCAGCAATTAGTCTGAAAGGAGTTTGAGGTCAAGATGGAAGTAGAGATCATGAATGGTAAGAGAGTGCAGCTAAATTGGACAGTCTGAGATAGGGTACAGGAGAGGTATATTCAGAAGAATCTGTTGGCTAATTTGGAAGGGGGGGCAGCCAGGGGGACTACTACTGAAGAAGCTAGATTGAGGATAAGTATCTGAGCAGAGGAGAAGGAGGCAGCACCAATAGAGGCCCTGGATAGAGGTGAAGGCTCAGGGCTGAGTATTATTATAGTGAATATAGAGATAGTAGAGAGAGAGTACCCTCAGTATGAAGTGCTAGGTGGGGCTGGAGGAGATGAGAAACTGTAGGATATACTGAAAGAGGATTGGAATGAGTTAGCAAGAAGGAATACTGAGGGTGGATAGGGGGAAGAGGGAAAGAGGGTGGCCCAGAGAGTAGCAGAGGCTGCAGATGAGGTGAAATAGCTGTGGAAAATACTTGAGAATATAGTGGCTGAGGAGCTGAGGGGAGAGGACTTTTGAATACTGAGTGAGAGATACTGGAGTGAAATTCTGTAGGGCAAGGAGGTGCTACAGAAACTCTGGGATGAGATAATGGTAGCTTTTCTAGAGGCTGAGATATATCAAATAGATGATAACAGAGAGACAGCACTTCTGGTAATTGCAAATGACAGAGCTGCATATATATGGGTCTAAGAAAAGGGCTGGTGAAGTGGCAGATAGTATATATAGAGTACCAGATAGAGATAGAAGCTATAGATGATATGGATTGTCAGGAGATCTTGGAGGCATTGGAGGCTCAGCAGAGAGAGGCAGATGAGCTTAAGGTAGAGAGAAACCTAGATATTGTTAGTGATACAGCTAGTATAAAATTGTAGAGTAAATAACTATTCTTCAAATAACATTATTCAATATGAATAGTATAACTAGAATCTTATCTTTGAATATCAATAGGCTATAAAGAGCAGAGAGATTTTGCAATATCTTTGAATGACTGAAGGGAATGGAAGCAGATTTATTCCTACTACAGGATATTGGGTGTGATAGAGACTTGGATATTCTGGACTAGATAAATAAATAGAGCAGTGGGGCTATTTGGTATAGGTAGGTGGGCATTCTGGTTAGGAAAGATAAGGGAGACATTAGAGACATTGGATATTGGAGAAGTAAAAAAGTGTGGGGTATTTGGAAGAGACCAGACTAGAGGCCCTTGACAGTTGGGTCATATTATTGTTCAGCAGAAAGGGGGGAGTGAGTGAAATAGATTCAAGAGTCATAAGAGTCTAGTATATTAGTAGAGGTGGGAATTGAATGTCTAGGGGGGGACTTTAATATGATATATAATAGAAAGATCTATAGAACTAATAGAGAAAGAGAGATAGCAGAGAAGAGTAGTGGTATGGAAGCCTGGAAGATAGTTGAACATCTGAGCTCATTAGTAGATACTGGGAGGCTTGGATGGGGGAATCATAGAGTCTATACTTACTGAGTGGCAGGGCTGGGCTCAAGGATCAACTGGATGTTGATAGCTAAATACTAGGAAGTTAATATCTGAAGGACTTTGGAAACTGTTTGATATCTATAGTTAGATCACTGGGGTCTTCTAGGAGGGGAGTGCTTTGGGAGAAGCAGGGAGGGGTCTGGATATTGATATCTGAACACCTCTTTGCTAGGAAAGACCTCCTTATGAGATATATAGATAGTGGACATTAGCTTCAGGATACTTGGTTGGAGAGCAGTGGGGCTGGGATTTGGGGATCACTAGAAGAGATTGAAATCCAAGGTACAATAGTACTAGAGAGAGGCAGGAAGAATATGGGATACTTAGAGAAAGAAGTAAGTAAGGTGGGTCTCCCAGAGATTGACAAGATTGTTGATATCTTAGACAGATCTATTAGATAATAGTGGAGAGGAGAATTGGAGGATATAGCAGATCAGGCTAGAGGTAGAGCAGCTGAAGGATATGCTGAGGTGAGAGGAGGACCTACAGATTAAGGGTATGGTAGCTTGACTATAGTAGTAGAGATTAGAGGAGAGGAAGAGACCTACCAAGTTTTTGTCATAGCTTCTGTAGGCAAGGAGAGTATGGCAGTAGTGGGAGGGGGTCTTGAATGAGGATAGAGAGTTGGTTGTTAGGACTCCAGAGATTCTGGACCAGTTGAGCAAATGGTGGAGGCAATTGTGGAGTGAGGAGGATAAGAGAGCAGGGGTGCTGAATATTGACAGACACTTGGAGAAATGGTACTCTGATCTGGCAGCAGGCTTAGGTGACCTTAGTGTAGCTGTCTGAGGGGAAGAAATTTGGTAGATGCTGATAACAATGAGCTCCAGGACAGTGCTAGAAAAGGATGGCCTATAGTGAGATTTTTGAAAGAAGATGGCAAGAGTCAAGATAATTTTGGAGAAAATGATAGTAATGTGTGATGAAGTGATTAGCTCAGGAGCATGGATTGGGGGGCAGAGCTTGGGTCTTGTAGCTCTATTGTTTAAGAATAAGAAGAGGAGAGAGGAGTGGAAAAACTGGAGGTCAATCATACTTCTAGATATGAATTACAAACTAGTCATGAAGATACTAATGACTAGGCTGTAAGGAGTGGCTCAGCAAGTTCTGGGGGCTGAGAAGAGAGGATTCATAGAGAGATATCTAATTAGAGATAGGATGGCCTAGATATATAGTATCATCAAGGAAGCTCATACCACTGGAGTAGATGGATGGCTGGTTTTTTTGGACCAAGAGAAGGCCTATGATAGAGTCTAGTGAGTTTGGTTGAAAGGGGTGCTAAAGTATATTGGGGGTTCCCTCTGGGGTCTGGCAGGCCTTGGTCAGTCTGCTGGAAGGGAGTTAGGCAGTAATTATAATGAATGAGTACAGGAGGGTTTTGTTTCCTCTGGACAGAGAAGTGCCACAAGGAGATTTACCATCATCAATCCTGTAAGTATTATCCCTAGAGTCTCTTTTAGATAAAATATGGTGAAAGGTGGGGGGTTTGGATATTCTGGAGGTTAATTGGAAGATAGGGGCCTTTGCCAATGATATGGTGGTTGGGCTGAAGTTAGCTGAGAATGTTGCAGCACTGAAAGGTACAGCAGAGTAGTATAAGGGGTGCTTAGATACTAAGCTCAACTGATATAAGTGCAAGACTTTGGTACTGAAAGGAGGAATAATAGATAGAGATATGATTGGAATAATTATCTCTGTAGGAGAGGCTGTTTGCTATCTGGGGATTTACTTTTCAGTATATGGGTTCTTATTATCTCACAGATAGTGAGAGCAGCAGTTGGTGGAGTGGGAGAGCACTCTATTAGAGTGGAGTGGTTATTGTATATCTCTGGTAGAGAGGGTGACAGTACTGAATATATACTGGCTGCCTAAGCTATAGTATCTGAGATATTACTTAAACTTTCTGGCATGAGTGGTCAAGTGATTATTGAAGATGGCCAGGACCTGGATATGGGCAGGACATTGGAGTCAGATTGGTTGAGAGGTGTTGATCTGGCCTATGGACCAGAGAGGCCTGGGTCTGGTAGATTTTCCCAAGTATCTTCATTGCTTGAGAATATAGTGACTGAAGTAAGTAAGTGAGTTGAGGGGCAGAGAGTGGGTTTCCCTTATGCAGAGGGTGTGGGAGGCCCAGTTCTCTCCCTATGATATAACTGGAGATCTTCTATCTTTGGTGACTTTGGAGAGAAGTTAGAGGATATACTATAGGGGATTCTGGTGGGGGGTGAATGATGGAGCTCACTGTATTGGTCTCAGATAGTGGAGTGATAAGGGAGAGGAGGAATGGAGACCCCAGATATAGTGATGGGACTGCCTTCTGTTGGGCAGGGTACTAGTAGATAACTTCTGTTTAGAGGATAGCATAGAGTGCCTTTGGGAGTTTGGGAGGGATCTGTGGCCTGAGATATGGCAGAGAGTGGGGATTGGAGAAAAGTGAGACTGGAATGGCATTTGGCTGTAGGGCAAGCAGGTGGTAAGATAGATTCTCTCTAAGTTCTGAGTGGTATAATAGAGAGTTTTTCAGTATAATGTGATATTGAACTATTGAACAGATCACTTGGTAGATGGAGGTACCCAGAAGTGTGAGGAGTATCTAAATATCAAACAGAAGGGCAGAGTAGTATAGACTCTTGAATATTAATTAGGAGAGTGTGAGGTGATGGGTGACTTTTAGAGGGCAATTGAGGGATGGTTATGTAAGAGGGTTGCTTTTTAGGGTAACCGTTACATAGTTCTGGAGGGGTTTTCTGGAAGTTCTAGATATTCTGGAAGACCATTTTCTTATGGTCAAGATCAATTTCATATGGAGTACGTCCTCTACGCTTATTGATTTCAAGATCGGGTTGATGTCTCAACCAAAGTCCTTTTTCGGACTAGTTCTGGATGTTCAGGATTTTCTGTATTTCAGGAAGTTCAAGAAACTAAGACCAGCTTAGTTGAATTGGTGTATCGCTGCAGACAATACCCAATTAGGAAATTTCGTGATGGGGTTAGGAGTAGGACCTAACAGGGAGTGGATTTACTTAAGAGTGGTTTGTGGGTTATTAAATAGATTTATTCTCTATTCATGATATTGTTATACTAGGAGTAGTTGTGTGGGGAAGTGCTCAGGAGTTGTGTTCAGATTGTTCAGGTCTGAGATTCTGAGGTCTGAGGGAGGGGGTATTTATACTAGTGAGGGGCTATCTGGACTATGCTAGATATGGATATAGCACTAAGTGCTTTGCTGAGTCGGAATGCAGTCACGTAGTACAGGAGTGATCTGATATGTCAAGAGATCGTCTGACTGCTGAGTCAGTTCACAGTCACGTCGTACAAGGCTAATCTAATTATACTTATGACTGCTAAGCTATTTATGGTTTAGGCACTGTCTGGATAGTCTTCGATAACATCACCATTGATGACATCATCTCTGATGAAGTAGTCATCTAAGAAGAGTGGTTCGCGGATTACTTCTCCTTGTTGACTGAGGTAATAATACATTGGGACTTCATCTCCATCCCACAGGATAGCATCATCTGTCTTGTATGCTGGATAAGGTGTTGGTGGGCGAAGGAGGGGTGTGCTGTCTTCGCTTTCATCAGATTCGCTATCTGCGTACCTTCTATAGGTTACAGCACTATGAGTTGCAGAGTTGTAGTAAGATGGCAGTTGTGGTTCATATCGCTCGTACTCGGGTGGTGGCGTGGTTGGTTCAATCTCAATGGTTGTCTGAAGGTACAGGTTGTGTTCTCCAGTCTCTTCATTGTAGTTGAAGTAATCGGGGGTGAATGCAGGTTAGTATTCATGCTAGTGGTCATTGTCCCAATAAGTCTCGTATGTGGTTATGAACTGTTGTAAGTTCATCAGCAAGGTTGGCGGTGTGATCAGGGTTGGTAGAGATCCTTGGCTTGAGGTCATGTCAGCATCAGAGGGATCATTGTCTTCTGCTTTGTCTTTATCGAAGTTGATTATATCATAGATATCCTTTATGGCGTATCCAACTTGGGGCATTTGCAGAATGTGGTCATCGGGGTGTGGGAAGGTTCTGTCTGTGGTTTCAACGTACTCAAGGTACTTGTGGTTGAGTTCTTGTATCATGTTGTCGATTTGGCCATAGGATAGGGTAGCAATCATTTCGCTGGTAGTAACTCGGAGGCAGGGAATAAAGGTGCTGTACTCATAGAAGAGCTCTCGGTGTTTGCGAGTGATGAGTTTCTGGTGTTGAGACATCTGGGTAATGTCTGTATCATGGTGGTGTTCGACCATGTCTTCCAAGAGGTGGCCGATCTGGTAGTAGCTTGAGATTTATCCAATCCGGTGGGCCTCGTTAAGAATGTTCAGGGCATTCCATTGGGCTTCCACGAAGTAGAGAGGTGCTTGGCTGTAGATATTCATGAGGGGCAGAGGGAGTGTAGCTCGGTTGACAATGGCATTCCAAATGTCAGTGCGGATGCGGTTGTAGATCTCGGTAGTCATGTTTGTGTGTTTGGAAGTTGTGGTTATTGTTTGTTTTGGTTCTCTGTTTCGACGCATCTTGGGGCTGGGTATATATGCATTTGTTCTGGATTAGTAAGATCCCGTTTTGTGTGAATCTTGTGTTCTGTGACTTGGTATTGACTCAGCTTTATGTGCTGTGACTTCTGTTTGACTCAGCTTCGTGATCTTGCAGGTAATTTCCAGATTTGTTCGGAGATCGTGTGTGATTTCTGTGGCTTGGAGGTTGTGCACTTACAACTCTCCCCTTCTTAGCTTTCGACGTCCTCATCGGGACCTTCTAATTTTGTTCTGTCTTGCTGAGTTCTTGATTAGATTCATGATAATTATAGTGTTCGAGAGAGTAGTATATGTTGTATACTGATAGGTGTTGGAGTATTCGGATTTCAGTTGTTCAAGGAATCGTATTCCTGAACTAAGTCAGTAGCATTCTGGAGATTGGTCTTGGGTTCCCATGTTGCATCATGGATCAGATAACCTTTCCATTTAATGAGATATTCAGAGTGGTTCTTGTGGCCACGTTTGTTGAGGATTTGTTCGACTTCGTATTCTTCTTGGTCATTAATAATGACAGGTGCAGGTGGTTTTGTAGTTCGGTTCGGGAATAGTTCATCATCGTTGTCATTGTATCGCTTGAGACGTTGGACATTGAAGACTGGGTGAATCTTAATGGTGTCTGGTAGTGCCAATTTGTAGGAGGTCGGAGAGACTTGTGAAATGACTTCAAATGGTCCAATGAACTTGCTGTTCAGCTTTGTAGATGGTCTGTGCTTGAGGTTGTCAACTCGGTATCCTCGGATGTCTAATAGAACTTTTTCTCCAATATCAAAGGTTTCTTCTCGGCGATGTTGGTTAATATACTGTGACTGTTGTTCTTGAGCTCATGATAAGTTCTCAATTGCGATTTGGCTTAGATTACGCATTCAGAGTAAGAATTCTTCAACAGCTTCAACTGTAGAGGGTTCTTCAGTGTTTCGGATAAGTGTCAGAGGAGTGTTTGGGTTTTGTCCAGTGTTGGCGAAGAATGGGGTCATTCCAAGAGAGGCTTGCTTGCTGTTGTTATAGGCAAACTCAACTGCAGTGAGGTGTTCATGCCAATCATCTTGTCTGTAGGAGACATAGTTTCTTAGCATTTGTTCCAGAGTTCGGTTCATTCTTTCAGTTTGGCCATCAGTTTCAGGGTGAAAGGCTGTAGATAGTGCAAGTTTCATTCCAAGGTGTGTATGGAGGGCTTTCCAAAAATGGCTGGTGAATTTCGGATCTCGGTCACTAACAATGATCTTAGGGAGACCATGATAGTAGAAGATGTTATCAAACAAGAGTGTAGCTATGTCTGGTGCTGTTGCAGTGGTGGTGGTTGGTACAAAGTGAGCTTGTTTGCTGAGATAGTCCACAAAGACA
>RBNI01004648.1:0-13670 GCA_003990745.1 Jimgerdemannia flammicorona | reverse complement strand
TACTCATAAAAGAGTTCTCGGTGTTTGCGGGCGATGAGTTTCTGGTGTTGAGACATCTGGGTAATGTCTGTGTCATGGTGGTGTTCAACCATATCTTCCAGGAGGCGGCCGATCTGGTAGTAGCTTGAGATTTGTCCAATCCGGTGGGCCTCATTAAGCATGTTCAGGGCATTCCATCGGGCTTCCACGAAGTAGAGAGGTGCTTGGCTGTAGATATTCATGAGGGGCAGAGGGGGTGTGGCTCGGTTGACAATGGCATTCCAAATGTTAGCACGGATGCGGTTGTAGATCTCGGTAGCCATGTTTGTGTATTTGGAAGTTGTGGTTGTTATTGTTTTGGTTCTTCATTTCGACACATCTCGGGGCTGGGTATATATGCATTTGTTCTGGATTGGTAAGATTCCATTTGTGTGAATCTTGTGTTCCGTGACTTGGTATTGACTCAGCTTTGTGCACTGTGACTTCTGTTTGACTCAGCTTCGTGATCTTGCAGGTGATTTCCAGATTGGTTCGGAGATCGCGTGTGAATTCTGTGGCTTGGAGGTTGTGCGCTTACACATATACAGCTAGCCCTCAAGAAGCTCAAAGAGCATGGCCTCTACATCAAGCCTAAGAAATATAAGTTTGCAGCTCAAGAAATTGCCTACCAAGGACATCTCATAAACCAGACTGGAATCCACACAGACTCCATGAAGATTGAGGCTGTTGCAGCCTATCTGAGACCCAGATCAACTATAGAAGTCCATGCCTTCCTTGGACTGACCAGCTACTACAGAAGATTTATCAAAGGATACTCCAACATTACAGCACCTATCTATGAGCTACTGAAGAAGGAAACCAAATTTGAATAGACCAAGAAATGCCAAGAAACCTTCAATGAACTCAAGACCAGGTTGACCCAAGCATCTATCCTCAGAAGACCAGATTGAAACCTAGAATTCATCCTGCAGACAAATACAAGTACTATAGGACTTGGAGCAGTCCTAGCTCAGAAGTAAGATGGACATGAATATGTCATCTCCTATATAAGCTGAGGTACCTGTAGAGCAGAACAGAACTACAAGTCATGCAAGCTTGAATACTTAGCAGTAGTTTGGGTAGTAGACAAGTTCCACTACTACCTAGCTGGGAAACACTTCACTGTTCAAACAGACCATTCTGCTCTTACCTGGCTATTCCACACTCTGAACCCCAAAGGAATATATGCCAGATAGATCTACAGACTGCAAGAGTATGACTGACTGTCAAGCACTACTCAGGAAGAACCAACACCAATACTGATGCACTCTCAAGGATACCCCAAAATACCCCCATCAAGACTATTCACCATGAATAAGGAGTTATACTATGGATTAATCAGCCACTTTGAGCAGTGGAAGATCATCATCAACTGGACTTGGAAACAGTTTGAACTAGACAACACTATACTCAGAAAAGAAGAAAAGCTAGTAATACCTGAACACAAGAAGTATCAAGTAATGAAGGAAATATATGAGCATGGACACTTAGGCGGATCCAACATATATGACAAGGCAAGAAGAACTATGTGGTGGCCCAAAATGGAAGAAGACCTGTGCCAATTTGTCAAAGAGTGTAACAAGTGTAATACCAGACACCTGGGTCATCAAGAATTGAGCCTATCCCCTTCCACCACATTGCAATGGATATCATTGGGCCACTACCAGTAACACTATCAGGAAATCACTATATTATAGTTATTATAGATCTCTTTATCAAATAGATAGAAGCAGGAGCATTATAAGAAGCCAACACCCTCTCTATAGCTGACTTTCTATACCAAGGAATCATCTGCCACTACAAGATACTGAAGCAAATCACAACTGACCATGGCACAGAATTTGTCAATGGATTCCATGAAATAATATATCAGAAATACAAAATTCAGCACATCAAGACTACTGTATACCACTCTCAAGGAAATGGATAGACAGAGAGAATTAACAAAATCCTCAAGAACATTCTGGTGAAGATCTAAGAGACATATAAGAATTGAGATAACTATCTCCCAACTACCCTTTCTGTCCTATGAGACATATGATCACAGAGCACACAATTTACCCAAGAGAACTCCTCTCTAGAGAAGAAGATTCTGATGGAACCTCAGCCATAAATCTAGACCTAACTTAGAGATGGATTGATGTAGAAATCCAGAGACTACACCAAATCAGGAAGAAGGCTGAAGATTATATCATCAAGTCACAAGTGCTGATAATAAAAAATGTAAAAAAGAATCACAAGACCCAAGAACCCATCCAAATCAGAGAAAAGGTTCTACTGTATCAAAATATAGTAGAAGCCTCATGGTCATGAAAACTGGAGCCCAAATGGGAAGGACCCCTCTATGTGCAAGATATCAAGGGAACTACCTTCTGGCTTAGAAAAATCTCAGGGACCATATTGTCTACCACAGTACATAAGAATAGACTCAAGAAGCACTATGAACATATATAAGAGAAGCAAAATGTGATGACTGCCTATGAGATTCTAGTCCGTGAATTGTAACAGCATGTCCCATGACCAGCAGGCTATCTGTCTGGACCATTCTCTAAGGGATATGGCACCAGCAACTACTCATCTATGAGACTTTTGAAGCCAGAGAAATTCAAACCATCAACTGATTGGTCAAGATCAGAATCTGGCCCTTGCTTTATATGAAGGGAGCAACTCTTCACCATTATGCCAAAATACAAAGAGAAGATGCCAGCCCATAAACACCACTTTTTGACCTCTTGCCAGAGGTTATGGGATCAGCAAATTTTTCAGAACTGGACCAATGAACAAGGACATTCAAGAAGATCCTTATTCAGGAGGAAAATGTAACAGTGATTCCAGAATGATGACATCAGCATAGGAGACAGCCTTTCCTTGCAAGCCACCAGATCAGAGCACAAGAAGATCATATGGCATATAAGATGAGCAATGATGACTAACTGTAAGTCATTGTAACCATAGAGTGGGCATCTTGAGGAATATAAAAGAAGGATCAAGGAACTACAGAAGCAGCAACCAACAAGACTCACCAATCCCAAATAGCTTAAAGACTTACCACAAATGAAATATCTGCTACTTGCCAAACCTAAAGGTCAAGAAATCACCAAGGCACCTCAGTTGAAGAACAGATGTTCCAAGACATCAGAAGAGCCATGAGAACTCACTCAAGAAGGACTCCTAGTGTCAACCTAGGTACTGGTGACCCTTTCATTATATCCTCTACCATCATAAAATGGAAACAAGGATCACCTTTGCTACTGAATGCCTCCAAATATAGCAGGAGTATGAAATAGAAAACCTCCTCTGCCAGAAGTTTCTACAGGCCAGCACTCAAGAGCTACAAGATACCATTTCCATAGATATATGTAAAACAAGGACAACTAAGAAGATACATCAGATCTTCAGGCATACATCATGGTTGATCCTCAACTTGGAGTATATTAGAGTCTCTGATTTCAGAGACATGTCAGCCCACCATATCAATGTACTAGAAGCCAGGGTGGCTACAGAAGCCCAGTCCACTATCACCCTCAACAGTGATGAAGCAGAAGACTTCTGGCATCCCATCCTCCAGAACAACTCAGACCAATTCTTGCAAGGATTGATCTCAGTATTCCAAGGCCCAAGTATCCAGGTTAGACCTCCCCAAGACCCCACATTTGTCCCAAGAGAACCTCATAGACTGAAGAGCCCCAGACCTCCTTACTCTCATTGCTACCAAATGTGATGATATCATCAGCAATGATGTCATCCTGTACAACATACATGAGATATGTATGCAACATACATGAAACATGCAACCTATGGAATGATGATGAATTTGCAAACCTCATCTCCTTCAAAGACATCCTGACCTCTGATGAGGATGAAGCCCCTATGGTCTTGAATATTCTGCTCTAAAGACCTTTGGTGAAACTGAATTATGCCAGCACTAGTATTCTGATGTGATACTGAATTATTCCAGGACTATTTTTCTATACCATTGAAATTATACCAGTATCCTGAACCTGTACAACCATCAGTGCCAACCCTAGAACTTAGCAGTTATTTCTGTTCTGGCATTTTATTTTAGCTTTATATCTTAGCAACTATTGAATTATATTTTGTATAAATACCCCTCTTATTTCCTCTGAAATAAAGTCAGTCAAGTTCACTTACATACACTTCCTTGTAAGTAATCTATGAGATAACAAGATAGTTTAAAGATAAGAAGTTTGAGGACTATAAGACCTTGGGAAGGAACTTCAATAAGAACTTGCTTATATCAAACTTGAGTTAGTTTAAGAGATATATCTTAAAGACAATCTGGCATATTTGAAGGACTCAGTGACCACTATGTGATAATATATATTTACTAACTTCATGAGATAAAGATGGATTCTCCTACTATCTAACTTGTAGAGAATTAAAGTAAAATCTTTAATCAGACTATTGTATAATTTCACTTTAATGTCAGCTGATAGTCAAGTGAATTATCATTGCAGTTAAATACTATAATATTAAATGTATAAATAAATTAGTTAATAACTTAATAATTAAATTAATATAAATATTTAATAAATAATAAACAAAACTTACTATTCTATTCTAATAGCCAAGATTATTATCTTGTTCTTCTGTTTTATCTGATAAATCACATAGTTGATATATATATATATACATACATATCTTATTAAAGAACTCTTTATATTATATTGCTTAAAATCCTTTATATAGATCCCAGATCCTAAATATATTTAATAAAAAATCTTAGAAATATAAATCTTCTTTATATATATAAGTAAGAGTATATAGAGCAATATTATAAATCTCTTCTTGAGCTGCATATTGAGCAAAGTCAAATCTAATAGTTTTTCTAAGCTCTTCTGAAGCAGCTTCTGTAAGAATTGTATCAAAATATACTATATTATGAGTGGGCTCATTTGAGACCATAGATTAATAAATACAGGAATATATTAAGTACCTAGTACTCAGAAATGTTTTAATGCTGATATTTTGTTTAAGGTATATATAAATCAGACATAGGTTTCCTTTTATAGTATTATCATAGTGTGTATTAATTCTACATATAATCTATCATTTATTCCACCTAATACTTCATATGTACTTTATACTTTAAATGTACTTTATACTCACATTCTGTACTTCTATATATTCATATGTACATTATACCTACATTCTGTACTTTTGTATATTCATATGCATTTTTCATTACTCTATAGTCCTCTTTCCAAATTCCTATCTTTTGTGTCAATATGACTCTTCAAAGGGCCAATATGATCTAGGCTCCACCATCTGTCCTTTCTGCTCTGATATTATTTCCATTGAGCAGGTACTCCACTTTCTGCAGAATGATCTGGAGTCTGATAGTGAGAACATTGATATTGATATTCTCACTAATTATCTTAATAACCTCCTTGATAATTCTACTCTATATCTTGCCAAATCATTTGTTTATTAGCACATACTGTATTTAAGGCTCCTACTAGTACTACAATAGCTGGACCAGTTTTTTCAAGTATACCAGGCACTGATATTTCTATTGAAGCCAGCATTGCTCAGCTCTAAGAGCATATATCTGCATAAGATTGTCAGTTTGATGAACTTTTTCAGCTTCTATGCTCTCTTTTTTTTTTTTTTTTTTTTTTTTTTATAATCACTCAGACTCCTTTCTTTATTAATATACATAAAATACCCCTCTATTCTATACTTAAAATACTGCACCCACCCATAACTGATCCCCCTAGAGGCTCTCCCCCCTCCCACACTCTCTCTTAATGAAAGACCACTTTGCTATTCACCATCTCCACCCATCCACCACTTGTTTACATATCCCTTCCACCTGATGGCAATATTGCCCACCCTGGGGACCCCAACCGACCCACCATCCAGTCAACAAATTGCCCACCAATCCCTCCTATCTTGGCAACTTCTCCTGCAAACCCATCTGTTGCCCCTCTTCAAAAACAAAAAGCCAATGTCCAGCCAGCCCTACCCATACTGCCAAAACCCACCCTACAGTTAGCCACCCATTGCCTACACCACCCACTAACCTAGCCTTCAAATCATCCCAGTGGTCTCGCTTGCCATCTGGCCTCCTTTCTACACCCAGCTAGTGAGCTTCTATACTCTCACCCAGATGCTGTATCTTTGTTGACACTGATACTGACTACTGAAGTTCCTATTGTCTCTGGTCAGGCTGCTTCTCCAATTATCTTTTTTTTTTTTTTTTTTTTTTTTTTTTTTTTTATAGGCTTCTCCAATTATCAATCAAGTCTTTATCAATCATACTACTGTCTCTCTTTCAGCAACTATTACATCCACATCTCAATCCCTACTGACTATCTCTGTAGTTTATCTCACCAGTATTCCTGGCCCCACTGGAAATCTCTAGGGTGAGTCTATCACTTTATCTCCTTCTGTTGTCTCTGCCCATACTATTGTTCAGGGTGTCAACCTCTCTCTGAAATATGCCCATGGCAATCAATAGCTGTTGGCTACAGTCATCAATAATTCATTCACTACCATATTGCTTGACCATTTTCTGGAGCAGAATGTCATCTCTATTGGCAGTTTTCCTGAAGCTCAATTTATTAAAACATTTGATGAGTTGGGTGCTTAGATCATTCTTCACAAGCTGCCATTTCTTATCAAAGACCTTCCAGATGTTCCTGCTTTCCTCACCATCCTGCTCACATACTTCAGTATTCTTCACAATGTGTACCCAGGCCTCAACGATCCTACCCCATTCTTTACATATGCTGCAGATTTTATATTACTCTCAACATTGTCATATTAGTCCATACTTCCCAACTATCATATTTCCTTTCATATAAAATAACTGATAGAGATTGCAAATAATGGCATTTCTTTGGCTAGGTGTGAGTATTGGGCCCAGCATAACCCCAACCTCTTTATGATCCTTAGTTTGCATCAATATCTCTAAACTCTAACCTCCTCATCTCATCTGCTTAAGTCCTCCAAGTTTCACAATACACAACAACAGCTATGTCTTACTAATGGCCCCTCTGCTTCATCTACTAATATATAACACCTCTTAATAGTCTACTTGTTAGATATATAATGGCATTCTGTTCAATGGGTTACCCATGAAGGATCCTGGGTAAGGTTGCTCTTATGCATATGCCTGCTCCCATTACAGTAATAATCATCCATAGTATCAATGCTCCCATAACCTATTGCCTCACCCCTAGGAACTCACCCCAACTTATTCTATATATATACTCCCAGTCACCCCAAATATCCTACTCAGTCACCTATTTACCACCCCTCTTATTGTTGCTACTTAAGATATTCTATGTTGTTTTCCTCTCCCCTCTTCCACTCTTCACTCTATCATGTGGGCATATGAGCTTCAGTTGTATTCTGATCCATTGATAGCTCAGGCCACCATTGCTACCATTACTTTTCTCAGCTTTGATGGACCTTGTCAGTGCTCTCTGTTCTATAATCATCACTCTGCTCTTGACCATCCCGAGGCAATCACATTTGATATTGAGTAGGATGTGGCTGCTGGTAAGATTTGTGGCCCGTTTTTATCTCCTCTGTTTGAGTGCTTCCACTCATCTCCTCTTCGTGCCATTGCAAAGAAGAATTTGAGTAGTATATAGCATCATATTAATCACCTCTCTTGGCCTCATCATGGTGATTCTGTTAATGCCAGTATTGATACTGATACCTTTCAGCTTTTCTATATTAAGTTTGACAAGATTTTGGACTTGGTTTACTGCTTTGACCAAGCCTGTCTTTTATCAAAGATCAATCTTGTTAATACATATTGTCATATTCTAATCCATTATATGGATTGGGAGTTACTGGGCTTCAGCATCTTTCTCTGATAATATTCAGGTTATACAAACTTCTGGCAACACTTATAATATAGTTTTTGGAGAAAAGAAACTAGTATCATAGTAACTGATGAGTATTCTGAGATATATACTGAGTAGGGTGGTCCTAGTGTATTCAACTGGCAGTATGTGGGGAGGGGTCCTAGCTTGGGGGGAAGCATGAGGGACTTGCTGGTAGGAGGACATGGTAGGAGAGGGGGTAGTGCTGGAGGTCAGAGGACCAGAAGGGTGAGCTTTGCAGATAAGGTAAAGGGGGGTCGGTCAGCAGGGGGCTGGACTGGAGGGTTGGCTGAGGAGGGACAAGGAGATAACAAAGACTGTGAGGCAGTGGCTTCAAGGGGGAGTCCCTCTGGGGGGCCAGAGTAGTGGGGCTGGTGATGTAGCAGCTGAGAGGATAACTACTGATGGGAGTATAATAGGTAATTTGGAAAAATCTAGATAGAACAACTGATGGTTGACCAAGCTATGGGAAAGATATGAGGTCTAGTGATCTGGCCAATAGTGTAACAGGACTGGCAGTGGTGCCATTACTCAAGAAGTCAATCTTAGAGTTGGCAGTCACTCTGTGCTTCTGGGGCTTAGTAGTGATAGCAAAAATGCTCTTAGGGCCAATTGCAAAGCAGATGAATGGAGCAGCATCAGTGAAGTTCCTGAGGGATTTAGAAGGAGTGAAGGCAGGCTTTGAGAAGGCTGAGCCATTGGAAGCTATACTGAAGACAGAGTTGACTGTTGGGGAGGTGTGTGTTCTGATAATACAATGCTTGAGGTGAGACTCCAGGGTGGTGCAACTTCTGATGAAAGGAGTACCCACAGTGACTACTATGGAGATTAGGAGAAGAGTAGAGGAGGTCATGGCTGAGTATGGAGAGGTGATTGATGATGGCTTTCAAGTCTGGGAAGGGACTTCATTCAGGACAGGGGATATTGATGTTTGACTTTAGCTAGCAGAGAGGGAGGCTACCAGGAAGACTCATGATTGGTCATCAGTAATGATGTGGAGGGTCTTTGTGTGCAAGGTGATGAGGGTGAAGGGGAATGAGGAAAAGGAGGAGGATTTGTTGGAGGTATTGGAGGAGATGAGTGGAGCAGTCAAGCAGAGGGCAAAGGCTTTGAAGGTATATGTGGAGTTGACACATTTAGAGATCATGAATGAGAAACAGGTCCATATTGACAAGAAGCTATAGGAGATGTCTCAAGCATACAAGAGACAGATAGAGTTATTGGTGAGCCTAAAAGAAAGGACAAAAAAGAATGCTGGTAGCATTGAGGAGTCTGGGGGTACAAAGGTGAGTGTCTGGGTCAGTAAGGAAGAAGAGAATGTGGAGAAGGGTCTGGATGAGGCTAGGAAGATACCAAGCAATGACCTGTATACTGATGATATATTTGAAGTCTGGGAGGACACTCCCTTTCTTGTTAGGCAGGGTCCAGCTGTGAGGGGCTGGGTGGCAAAGGATATACTGATGCATGGTGCCCTGTGAGTGTACTTTGGAGTTCCTGAGGTGGCAAAAGGGGGACAGGTGGTGGCAGTTGGTGAGGATGAACTGGTGGTTGTCCCAGAGGGGGGTGGGATGAGATAGCGAGTACAGAGGCAGATACCTTGATGCTGGGTGCAGGAAGACCAGTGACTCCAGGGGGGAAGGAAGTGGGAAACCTGTTATGGATGTTCCAGATGATGAACAACTTTTTGGCAAAAGATTTCGGAGAAGTAGACCTACAAGTGATAAGTGATGAGTATTGGGCACAGATTCTATATAGTAATGGAGTGGTAGAGATGCTGAAGGCAGAGGTACTTGCAATTTACCTGGAGAAGAATAGGTATGAGGTTGATAAGGAGAGAGTGGCCAAGCTGACAGTTGTTGCTGGTGAGAGGGCTGCCTTCTGTTGGGCAGAGCATCAAAGATTGCAGCTCTGGCAGGAGGCCTGCCTGGAGTATCATGAGGACTTCAAGAAAAAGGAGGATGGTGAGATGGCTGAACTTTTGGTTGGATTGGAGGCTAAGCTGGCTGAAGAGGAGGAATTGGCTGCAGAACTTAACTTGGACTTAGGACAGGAGAGGATGAATGTGGATTTGTAGAGGAGGAGTATGATACTTAACATTATCTCTTATAAATAGTATAACTACATTTTCTCTATAAATATGAATACACTACAGAGATCAGTACAAAGATGGAATATTTTTACATAGATGAAGAGATTGGAGGCTGATCATTTTCTGTTACAGGATGTCAGATGTGAGGATGACTTGGATAGAATGAAGTAGATGAGAGAATGGAGAGGTATAGTGGTGAGAAAAGTAAGGTTGGGATCTTGGTTTGGAGAGGCAAAGGAGAGATACAGGATGTGGAGGGCTGGGGGGACCAGCTGGTGTGGAGAGAGTGGTGTTGACCTGTATAGAAGCTGGTTACTGTGGGTTCATACTACTGCTCTGCTGTGTGGGATGAGTGGGTGGAGTGGGTGGAGGGTCTTAGGTCCTCATGGAGACCAGAGTGGATATTCTCAGAGAGGACTTTAATATGGTCTAGGATGTACAAGTGAATAAGACTGATGGAGGGATGGGTGCTGAGGGTAGTAGTGGGGACCTGGTTATATGGGAAGATATAGAAAGGCTGGATCCTCTTGTAGATACTGGAAGGAGATTCTGGGGAGATGGACAAGTATATATATACTCAGTAAATAGCCTGGGAATAAGGATCTACTGAGTGATGATGGCAGATTACTAGGGGCTGGATGTTTGGAAGTCACTAGAGGCTGAGTGGTGTCTATGATCTGATCATTGGGAGCTATTAGGATGGGGACATTTTGGAGAGAGTGGGGATGGGCCTGGATATTGGTGCCTAAATTCCTCTTTGTTAACTGAGAAGGCATTGTGAGATAAGTAGGCAGAGGTCATTCAGTGATAAGTAAAGAGTTGGGTACAAGAGGGTGCTATGATTGGTGTTTGGTGAGCAAGGTTGAAGGTGGCTACTAGAGTTTATTGAAGAGAGATGAGAGAGATGGCAGACAGATAGAAGAGAAGGAGGTTGAACTGGGCTTCTGCTAGACTTACTCAACTTTTGGAGAATTGGACTGATCTTTTGATCCTGGAGGGGATGGAGGACTGGCAGTTGAGTTGAGTAAGATAGAGGTTAAGAAGCTATAACAGGTGTTGAGAGAAGAGGAGAAGACATGGGTGCAGAGTTTGGCTGCCCAATTTCACTGGCAGGGGCTTGAGGAGAGGGAGAGGCCATCTAAACATCTTTCAAGGATCCTGCAGACAAAGAGGGTGAGGCAGAGGTGGGAGGGAGTACTGGATTCAGATGGCCTATTGGTACATAGTTCACAGGACATTCTGGGCTTACTTAAGGAGAGGTGGAGCAGCTTGTGGGGTGAGGAGGAGGGTGGGGCAAAGGCAAATACTATTGTATATACTTTGGAGGATTGGCACCCACCACAAGTGGATGGGCTGGATGGTTTGGTGATACTGGTTCAGGAGAAGGAGATTTGCCAGGTTCTTGTAACAACTATGCTGGGCACAGCACCTGGTGAGGATGGGCTGCTCAGGGATTTTTGGAAAAGGATGCTGGAAGTACCTGGGCTGCTGGGAGAGATGATAGTGATGTGTAATTTAGTACTACAGTCAGGAAGGTGAGTGGGAGAGCAAGATCTAGAGCTGGTGGTACTGCTTTATAAGGACAAGAGTAGAAGAGAGGACTGGAAGAATTGGTAGCCCATCATGCTTCTGGACATAGACGGGAAGTTGGTCACTAATATGGTGGTGGGAAGGCTGTAGAAGGTCGTTTAGCAAGTTTTGGGAGAGGAGCAGCAAGGGTTTATAGGGGGCTGACTCATTAGAGATAGTATGACCTGGGTGCATGGCATTATTGAAGGGGCTTGAGCCTGTGGACTGGATGGGAGGCTGGTCTTCTTAGATTAGAAGAAAGCTTATGACTATGTGCAGTGAGTCTGACTGGCAAAGGTTCTGGACCAGATTGGTATCTCTCTGCAGTTTCAAGTAGCAATGATCAGCCTACTAGAAAGGAGTCAAGCAGTACTCATATATAATGGACATAGAGAGGTGGCATTCTCCCTAGGGAGGGGCATACCTCAGAGGGACCCACTGTCCCTAATTTTGTATAATCTATCCTGGGAGCTATTGATAGATAGGATTTCGCAGAAGATAGTAGGGCTCTCTATATTTGGCATTTTTGGAAGGTTGGAGCATTTGCAGATGATATGGTAGTTTGTCTGGGATCGATTGCTGATGTTGAGGAAGTCCAGAAAACAGTGAAGAGGTATGAGGCACACTCTGGGGTGAAACCTAACTGACACAAGTGTGAAATGATAGTGTTAGATAATGGCCTGGTGGGAGGGGATGTCATTGGAACAATTGTCCCTATGGGAGAGACTTCTCTATGTATGAGTCAGTCCTGACACACACTTGGTGAGAGCAATAAGTGGCTATCTGGGGGGAGGTACTGAGAGGTTAGGGGGGCTGCCACCTATCTTTGGTAGGGCACATTACAATTTGTAATGTTTACTGGCTACTGAAGTTGAGGTATTTGGCATATCATCTGGAATTTCTAGCCTGAGTGGTGAAGAGACTATTGAAGCTAGCAAAGAATTGGATCTAGGCTGGGCAGAGGAGTCAGATTAGCTGGAAAATTTTGTCATTGACAGTGAAAAGAGGGGGCCTTGGGCTGGTTGACTCTCTGAAGAGGCTACATTGTCTGCAAGTATGGTTGCTGAAGAGAGCAGTGGAACTGAGAGGTGGCAGCTGGGTTCCCCTAATGAAGAAGGTCTGGGAGATATGATGCTCACCAAGAAGAGTGACTGGAGATTTACTGTCCTTAGTTGGGCTTCCTAATAGGGGGCAAATGAGATATAAGGGCTTCTGGTGGGGAGTAGTGGATGTGGCTCACCACATTGGGATTCTCTGACAAGAAGATGAAGAAGAGGTGCTTAGGGGCCTGGTGATATAGAGATGGGATCAAGTGTTATAGGAGAGCACCCCTCTCATAGACTTTGATATTGGTGATGGGGTAGAGTACTAGAGAGAGTTGGGACAGGACATATGGCCTAGCAGCTGGCAGATGGTAGGTATGAAGAGAAGTGGAACTGGAATAGTGGCTGGGCCTAGAGTGCAGCAATAAGGCAATGGTTGCCACCCATAAACTGGGTGGTTTGGTGGTATATGCTTTGGAGGAATGTTATGCCCAACTTTCACTCAGGCCACCTTATAGAGAGAGGGAACTTTGATTGTGAGGAGTGTTATAATGTAGGACAGGAAGGGGGGTTTGTGCAGATACCAGAACATTGGCTGAGAGAATGCAAGATACTTGGAGACTTTTGGTTAGCAGTTAGAAATAGGTTGGGTATTGTGTGTAGGGGGGATAGAGAGCAGGGTCAATGGGAGGATCTGAGAGATCAATTGGTTGGGGGGGTGGGGAGAGAGTAGCTGACTTAAGGTTGGGTATTAGCAGTATGAGTGGGACTAGCAGGTTACTGGCTGTTTGTGTTTGAGAAAGGAAAGTATTTGAGTTTGGGGGAGCAGTTAGCAAGGTGGGAAGGATTGATGGAGGATGTCTTGATGGGCTGGTGGTTGGGATGGGGTCTGCAGGGGGGTTGGTGGTACTATTTGGTAGAGAAAATCTATGGGCAGAGTGAGGGGAAAGTTGGAGTGGTGGGTGGCAGAGTGGTTTTTAAGTATGAGAGTATGAGGGGAGGGCTCTCTAGGGATATTGGGTAGTGTGAGGGAATAATGTAATTATATATAATAGATTAATAATAAATGGCCCTGTCTAAGTGACTTTA
>RBNI01004647.1:0-13673 GCA_003990745.1 Jimgerdemannia flammicorona | reverse complement strand
TTTTTTTTTGGTTGCGCCATTTCACCGTTAATTTCTGATAGTATTGGACCCTATTTCGAAGGGAATCGAATAAAACAATTATGAAAGCATTTACGACTGGTCAATAATAGTGACAATCTAGTTGAAACCACCATAAACATGATCAGGTTTAACACCCATTAGAGATGATCCAACGAGAAGAAAGGCCTTGATGTTTTGGATTGAGTATTGGGTGAGCCAAAAGGCCTTTGAAGAATTCTGCGCCAACAATCGGATAGGTGTGCTGAAGTAAAATGATTAGAGAGACCAGGAATGAAAGTAGAAAAGGTTGGAAGTATTGAGGACACGCTGCGCCTCTCAATTCTTTGTGCGAGGAGCTTGGGATTGATTACCTAGCTTCGTCTCCCCTTCAAATTTTCACGAGGCCGTATTCGTTCGCTCCGTATCAGAAGAATCCCAATTGATACTTGTGCAATTTATATTCCTAATGGACAGATATCGCAATCTTGTTCGCCAATGATTAAATGAAAATTCTCAATCCTGATAAGAGATACATTTAACGGCAATGAAAAATGGCAGGCTTCGTCATCCCAGATAATTCGAATGTCACTTCAATTAATCGCGGCATCTGAGTGAAAGCAGCACACCGGAAATCACTGTCTTTGAGTAAATTAAGTACACATAGCAATTTCTTGTGCGCTGTTTGTATTCGAAGGCTGCGATTTCTTGTATACACTTAAGAACCGTCTCTATGAACCTGAAATTGTAGGTGCCCAATTTTTTGTATGCTACCTTGCATTTCTTGTCTATTGTATTATAATTAGTGTCGGTCCATGCACGCTATGCGCTTATGCGGCCATTTATTGCAGCAATGTACAGGGTATTTATGCAAATGTCCATTCGCTTGCTGCCTCCCAAACCTAATTTAACATTTTGTTAGACTCACCTTCTGTGCTACCGAATAAAGAACCCCAACCCAGCAATACACAACACATTCCGACGGTATAAAATCGCCATGTATGTATTTCTCGCACACATATGCTTTACGAATACTAGTAACAGACCTCGCTGGCCTGTTCTTTATCTGAACCTCTTTGGTCAACCTCAGAGACAATGAGCCACGGTATTTTAAGATGTCCGAGCCAGATGAGAAGAATAATATTGTATTTGTTGCGAGCGGTAGGTATTTACAGGAGCGTTTGCATGGGAATGGAAGATAAAGGAAAAAAGTAGTGAGCGGCTAATATCAATAAAAATATATCAGAGATTCGCTAATTCTGCCATCCTCCACAATTCTACAGAACAAAAAAGTTGAATTGTGCCATCTCAAACAATACTGCTGTCTGCTCGAACCACAACCAACACTACAAACCGGACTCAGGCACTACCACCGACAAACACGTCTCGCCCTCGCCCATAGAAGACATCCTGATGAATTACCCCATAGTTGGCTTGACGCACGCGGGTGAGGTGACGTGGCAGGACGTGCATGACGGACAGAGCTGGGAGGAAATGAGCAAAGCGTCCGTACGGGTTTGGCATGGGGTTGTGGGCGGCATCAAATAGATTCGACATCACAAGGGAGGAAACCCTCCATTGACGCAAACACACAATCGCCACTGACACAGATGAAGGACTGAGCCATTTTCATGAACAAGCCCAGGTGTGTGGGGAGGTAAGAGTTGGGATAGGAATGGAAATGCCACAGAAGAGAGGTATGTAGAGAATTTCTGTATCGTCATTGAGATTTTATTAAGATGTTGCTCGGGTGAGTGAATGGTGGAACTAGTATGGGAACGGAATATTACCGCTCGGTTTATGTTTCTCTCTTTCTCTCTCTCCCTCTTTTTTTGTTTTTTTTTTTTTTAATGAATGCAGAAACTTTCTTTCATCCTCATTAAAGGTGTTGCTGAGATTTACGTTTGTGTACCTTGCTCCCTCGCACCATCACAAAAAAATATTTACATATCAAGTAATGTACCCCTTTTCACAGAACATAATATTTAATAATATAAATTATTACTCTTTAGTAACTTTTTTTTAAAAATTGTATCATATATTCCTTTCCATATAAAGTTGTAAATAATTATTTTCTGCTAATTTACTGTAATATAAATAAAACTGGCATCACAAGATAACAGGAGTCAGTGTTCCGAAGGTGAAATTTCATTCTATTACTTAGTTTGACAGCGCTGGGCGATATGTTGACGACATCGCCTGATGTACGTCGACATAGGGCGTGGCCACCTTGGCATAAAAAAATAGCATAGCATCGGGTTGCTATGTACTGGCCCGTGCATGCTTCCCAATTTCATTGCATATCGAGCCACCGTCCAGAGGGCTAAGCACTACGAGCGAGCATTAGCTGCAACGGATTGAACTGTGAATATTTATTTGGAATTTGGAGTGCACAGGCATCATGCGGGTTCTGTGGCACTAGCTTGCGCAGCATCGGCTGCAGCAGAGGCACACTCAACAACTTCATCGTTTTTTAAACCACCCTCCGTGCGGCCAAGAACTACGAGCGAATGTTCATTTGCGTAGGGATGCGTAGGCAAGCTAGTCGTTGAAATTTGGAGTCCACATGCATTGGGGTGTTCTATAGCACTAGCTTGCCCAGAGTCGATTGCAGCTCAGGCCCGCTCACTATCTTCATCGTCCCTCCAAGTGTTTCAATGTGCCATCCACTACCCTGTCATGTTCGACATGTTTGAGCACCTAAATATTCTTCCAATTCACTGTTCATACATGTGATCTGTTGATATCGGGTTGATCTCACACTTTGATCTTCTCATTCATCCTTGTTTCCTCATATTTTAATTCGACGCACATAGCTTCCTTACGCCCGGAGTACTTCGCCACAAAGGTTTAAGACACGTGTTGGATGACGCGTCAAATTTAACATTGATGGTGACGTCCTAGTCTCGGTAGTGACGTCCTAACCTCAATGGTGACATCACAGTCGTCAGCGTTTTTGTGGATAGTTAAGTTTCTGAATTTCAGTGCCATTAACAGCTGAAGATCTTTCCACCTTATTAAGAGATGCACTTTGGGTTGTGTCTTGTGAACAGTATGAAACTTTCCTTAATGGAGGATTTGGACGGTGTGGCGCACGCTAATTGCCAATTCGACCTTTTTGGAGTCGTGATATTTGGGAACGACGCACGCAATAGTTCACACATTACAATTGTTTGAGAAGAGACCAGCAAACAACATAAAAAACAACAACAATAATGGTTCCTTTTAATGTACATCATTACATTATATGTCTAGCATGACAAACATTAAAATAAAAAACTATTGAAATTGTCGAGTGTTGCATCACATCTGGTCGTAAAGTTGTATTAATATGTTGAGAATTTTATTTTTTATTTTAGCATACCTGGCCAATAAATTGTGCGATGCGAGACATTATTCTAACCTCAAAAGTCTCCATGAATGTTCATTTACTTTTATTTTTTTATTTTTTGGTGTGCCGCGTCACATATAGGAATGTTAAACGCCACTGTCAATGTCCAAACCAGTTAAACCGTCAAGATGCATCGTATCTCACTAGTCCACCCTAAAGGCTCGCTGGACGTATGTGCGTCGTCAATGTTATTGGGGTGCTTTTTGGGGATGAGGAGACCGCCAGTCGTCTATGAAGCCATGTGGGAGCAATAAATCCACGATTGAAGGTAGAACAGCAAGCCGGAATTCGACACCACGAAAAAGATATAGTCGTTCACCTGGAGAGGCGACTTGATCTTGGGTGTCTAAATGGATGCATAACAAAAACGTACGGGACGATCAGCAGCGAGACAATATAAATATGTGAAAACTTTAACAAAAAAATTGCTCAAAAACTAATATATTAAGAAACGCCAAGATAGCAAATGCCCAACCAAGCAGACTCGTCAAGCACCTCCAGTCCCACCTCTTAAAGCTCATGCCAAGTTCCTCCGACGCAGACGTGTCTACGAACTCGAACTCGCCTTCCTCGTCCTTCTTTGATTAGCCCCGCGGCGAAGATTGCCCGGTACACGTCGACCGCGCCGAGTAATTAACTTCGTGGTGGCCGAGAGGGTCAATGTTCTTCTCTTCCATGTAGCGCTATGAGCCGTCGCTGCCTAGCGTGTTGAAGAACGTTTGGTGTCTCCCACGCAGGAGAGAGGTTACGCCCTGGAATGTGTGGTTGAGGAGAAGTTTTGAATTGAATGGATTGTCGGAAGGTTTATCGCCGGTGTGAAAGAACCACCAATACAAATAAAGGAGAAAAAATCCTCACCCTCAATCCCCACTCTCCTCGTATTCTTTGCAATTATTATAGTATTTGGAGAGGGATGGGATCAAAAGATGAAAAAAGAAAAAGGGAACGAAATGATGGAACTTCAGAAATCAACCCATCAGACCCAAGAAATAAAACAAAGAACGCCGACCATTGCACTCTTAAATATTTCCTTCAAATGTGCTGCACTCTTAAATATTTTCATTCAAATGTGTTTCTCGGTATGGCATTGATAAACCCGTAAATAATACTCACCAATGACCACGTTATTCGAATGCCTAAACATCGTCCCGACCAATTCTAACCCCGATACCCGCCTCTGTTTGGCTTCCCCCAATCTCCGCCCCAGTTCCCACCTCTGCGCGCCCTTCCCACGGACACTAGCCGACTTCTCTTCACTTCCCGAATCACGCCTATTTTCATCCTCCCTCCTCTCATCCTCCCTCGACCCTCAACATAGGCATTCTCTACGTTCTCCCCCCTCACTCCCTTCCTATACACAGAAATCTTCCTTCGGCCAGGTATCGGCGACCCGCAGTCCCGCCGCGTCAGGAAGTGCGTCCCCGATGTGGTAAACAGGTCGATATACAAGTCTTCGGCGGCCGTCGACCCGGCCTTCGACATGGTCCTGGAACCGAGGGATTACGTGTCCTGAAGGCTAACGACCGAGACTCTCGGGCGCTGTAGAGCTGGAAGAGGATAGCGAGATAAATTGGGATGCTTGTCTAGACGGCGGCGGCCCCGGTCGATAACCGAGTTACTGATGTCGGAGTAGTGTCTTTGAAACCAAGCGTGCCGAAAAAGAAGCGGGCGAAATGTCAGCATCGTTGCTATCCTCATTAATTCGCGTGCCACCCTTCCAAACGGGGAAATGAGAGTTCACGGCGCGTCCCAGAGTTCGAAAATGGTATATACATTTTGACGATGCGATGAATTGGTGTAGCATTTTTCCGTCAGGTTATATTGCTGGGAGGAGGGAAAAGGAAGGCGGTGACGATCATGAGTGAGCTTACTGTTAGGAGATCAGAGGGATATTTTGATACCTATGCCCACTCACATACATAAGCCTTTCCCCCCAACCAATGCAATTTTATCGAGCTCACCTCCATGGGGACGTCCTCAACGGTCGCGCGCGTTCTTCCCGTGACCATCCGCCAGGCCTTCGTCAAGATACTCCTCTGTAGATCCTTGAAAATGTCTCGCAGGTTCGCTATATTGTGATAGTCAAGGCGGTGGCAGTCGGCGTAGAGGCGTTTCCAGTCCGATTCGTCGGCGGGCGGTCCCGCTACGGTTCCAGACGATGCAAGGTCCACGGGTAAAGCGTTCGAGGACGTGGCGTGCGACGACACACGTGACCCTGGGTACTTGGCTCCTTTTAACTTCTTCAACGAGAATTCGCTATGCACACGATTGCCAAAAGCCGCGTAAAAAATATATCCCAGGAAGCGAAAAAGTGAGGCCCAAAGGCCAGGCTTTGCCCGGTCCGAATTTATTAAGCGCCCGAACCGACCACAACAAAGCCGTGCCCGCCCTTAAGCGCTGGTCGGCGTACTTTAGAGTGCCCCGTTACCAACGACACTGAAATGTATATGGAAGACGCCAGCTTATCAATACCAGTTTTGACCCCCTGGCGCACGGTTGTGGGAATCACATGTTTTCGGGCAGGTGGAACAAAATTTTGTGTGAAATTTTTTTTTTTGGTATGAGTTGTGTCATATTCAAACCTGCTGGCCCTATGTCCAATCCCTCTCCCTCCACCTCTCTCTCTCACAAAATAATTAATAGTTTATCTCTCAAGCCTTAACAATTTGGAATCCAGCCTATTTATCATATTAATTATAAATATCTATACCTTTATCTATTTCTTTCTCCTCTTTATTCTCTTATTAGAATAGATACAGATTAATATATTACTACTAATACTAATAGAAAATCAGTTGATGTATAAGCTATATTTTACTTTTATCGATATATAAAAATATAATAACAATTTATCAAAATCTAATAATAAAAGTATTTATAATATTTTTTCTTTATTATAATTAAAATATATAAAAATTTAAATTAATAGGATTTTATTATCTAATTTATTTATAAATTATTATAAGCTATATTACTCTTTTAATTACTATATATTTTTAATAATATATTTTATCTCTAATACTATATAGATAATTAAAAACTCAATCAAATAGCTATTATATAATAATATAGTAGATAAGATTACAAATCTATACTCTTATTTATCTTATTATCTTTTTGCAATATATTGATCTTATCATTTTTACTTAATAATAAAGATAATGAAAATAATACAGAGATAGAGAGTAAAGTTATTTATACTTAGTTATTATTTATTATTGCTCAATTATTAAAAATATATATTATTTCATTATATATATATATAACTAGTTAGTAAAATACTTTTGAGCTAATAAAAAATAGTGATATCAGTAATATAGAGACTGCTAACCATATATTTAACAATATATCTAATCTATTAGAGACTTTAGAGAAGCTCAGTGAGACAATAAAGTATAGAACAGTAATATGGTAGACTTATAAGATATGATATACATACTTAGAGGTAGTAAATAAAAAGCAGATTTATATAAATAAGATAATGTAAAAGAGGACTTATAGAAGAAAGAGGCAGAGAGATCTGTAACTAGGACTTATGAGAGCTAAGATAGAGTAAAAATAAGTATTTATACTGAAGATAGTATAGGAAAGTAGAAGAAGAGTATAATAGAGAATAGAAAAGTAAGGCACCAGTAGCTTTACATATAATAATAATATACTTAAGATCTGAGAAGAACCCTCTTTAAACATATATAGTCAATATTCTGTCAACTCTATCTATAATACTAATATCTACTCAATAGTGAGCTACTCATTATCAATATATCTTACCAATCTCATCTTCAAATCTCTCCATCTACCCTCACTCTATCAATATGCTATCTCATCTCTAGATAACTCTCAATCTTTTCTCAGAAGTTATTATGTAATAACTATATATTCTCCTAGCCAATATTTAAGTATCTACATAAAACTCTCCTTCTATCTTATATTATAATACTCTTCACAATAAAATAACTCTCTATCAACTAAATAACTGAAGCAAAAGTTTAATATAATATTTCTTCTCAGTAAGTACTACTATACTACTCAGAACTTTGAAGAAAACCATTACTACTTTATAACTTTAGTATCAGACACTAGTCTAGTCTTACTTTTTACCAATCTTAGCCATCTGCTAGCTAACTAATTATAAATTTTATTCTATCTCTCTCTGATACTCTACTTTAATACTAATATCAAAGTTAATTAGTAGAAATCTATCTAAATATAATCTATCTCACCTCTATATTACTGGGCTCTAATATATATCTCTCTCATTACTATATTAATACAGACCAATACAATGAGCTCTATCCACTATCTCTCATTAGAAGCCCTTATATCACAAGTATCTACTACTTTTTAAACTATCTTTTTTGAGTCTTTTTACTTAATATTATCTAATTTAGCACTCTATAAATACTATATACTACTCTTTATACTATAATATATATTTGTATTTACTTTTATATATATTTATACTTACTTTTTCTACTACTCTCTCTCTCTCTATATATTTATAAGAGACTGGTTTTTCTACTATATATTTCTTTTCTTTTCATCTAAATATATATTTTTTGAATTAAAAATCTTTTCTGAAGTTTCTTTCTTCTCTTTTCAAACTTATTATATCTTTTGACATTATTACAAAAAATTGATTGAGCTATAGTATATAGATAAGTATATTACTTAACTATTATTACTTAATATAGTGACTTATATTTTTATTCTGAGTTCTAAATATTTAAGCTGAAGCTGTTTAGTATAACTTATTATAATTGTAAGTTCTGAACAATATCTGAAAAAATATATATAATCTATTTAAATTAATATATATACTTAGTCAAAATCTATATATAAATTATTAGCTAGTTAATATATATAAATATTCTTAGTAAAAATCTAAAATAAATTCGTTTTAGTTTAGTTAAGAAAAGAAAAACTATAAGTCTCCTATGTATATATATATATCTTTTTCTGAGTTCTTAGTAATAATATCTAAGTTACTCTAGATTTTTTAATAAACTCTAAATACTTAACCAACTTCTGTTTATTGAAAACTAGTAAATAAATATAATAATAAATATATATCTTAAAATCTAAGTTATATAAGATTCAGTCTATATATAGAAATATCTTAGACTGTAAAATAAAAGCTAAATATGTATATTTAAAAGGACCTTAGGCTGTAAAATAGAAGTTAAGAAATTGAATATTATAATAAAACTCTATACTGATAGAATTAATATATTACAAATAATCTAAATAAACTATCAGCTCTAGATTCTGAGCTTTATAAAGAAGTGCTAAGCTCCAAATATCTATATATAGCTGAGGTATAGTCTAGTATTACTTTCAGGGTCTTATCTAAATAGAAGTACTGTACTTATATTCCAAGTTAGTCAGACTTAGAATTATTAACAAGTTAAGTCTATGAGTTCTTAATAAGAATACTTCTTTATTCTTAAGAGGAAAAAAATATAGCTGAGGTTATAATATACTCAGTATAGAGAGTATTTATGTAAATTGAGACTATTGTCTAAATATAGTATATTGGGTATATCTATATATAGTTATACTTTATATAGTATATAACTACTATATTGAAATTTTCTTAAGAAATTCTGTTACAATTACTGTTGACAATTCTATTAGAAATTTCATTAAAATTATCAGTAACTTATTACCATATAATAAATTATTACATTCTTCTCTTTTTTATCTAAGCCTACTCATTTGATTCTGTACTAAACTCCAGATATTTATTAAACTGAAAGATTATATACTGGACTATTTGAAAGATAATATTACTCTAATTTTCATCAATCAGATTGACAATATTATCAGGAGTTATTCTATAAAGGTAGTTGAAGACTTGGAGTTGTATACAAAAAAGAATATAGTCTTTTTATAATATCATAGTTATAGTTATTGATGAAAAGACAAGATATCTATTTAGTCTTACTAAGAGTGATCTATTGGCAGATAATTCATCCTATTTCATAATATTTCTTCAGAATTCAAGTCCAGAACAAGATTTATCGTAGTTTTATTTGGGTGTGGCTTGGAGTGGGAAAAAAACCTAAAGAAGTCGCTATGAACCATCCATTCCGCTTGGCATCATCACCCACAGCTACCAAATCCATCTTTCCCCCCTACTGGCCGCCCTCGGTGGCCTCGACCTCTGGTTCGTGCGGGAACAATTTCTCGACTGTGTAAATAGGCCTAATATCGACTGGCACTCCCGCACCCTCAATGCGCTCGAGCGTCTGACAGGTCTCTGGACGATTATTTGCATACCGCGTGACGAAGGCCCGGACGAGCTCCTTGTCACCATCGCCCTGCAAGATCATGATGTCACGGGTCAGGTCCGAGACGGCCTGTTCAATCCTCGTGAAGTCAACCGAATAGCGACCTGTCGACGCGTCGTGCACGAAGCCACCGGCGTCGAGGAGGTAGTTGACCTGCGCCGCTTGGCCGGCGCCATGGGCTCCGGTGATGCCGAAGCGGAGGCTGGGGAGGGGAGATGGGGATGTTAGTTGTGTGATGAAAAGGAGGTAGTGGGATTAATGGCAAGCAGGCATACGAACGTCCTGAACGCGGACGCCAGGAATGTGACCCAGAGCTCCTCGGGCTTGACGTTCTCGATGACGCCGGACTTGATTAACAGCGCGGCAGCGAACAGACCGGCGATATCTAGTAAAAGTTAATACACCCGTCTTTATTAATAACTGCGTAGGCGAATTACCCTCGCTATCCACAATCAAAAAAACTATCGAGCATCAAAAAGAGCCTACGCACCAGCCTTTGCCTCCTCAATCTGTGAATGAAATTCCTGCAATCGCGAGCGGACGGTATCCTCAGGGCAGTTTACAATGTGATGCGGGCCGTTTGAGTGGGTGACCTCGTGTAGAAGGATGTGTGTAGTGAAGGCGTCGCTCCTGGAGGAGCAAAGATGGATTTTATGAGCATCAACCGACGTCACCATAACATTCACAATGGCAAGTAACACAAAAGGCCCTCCAACACCCACGTGACGAATTTTAGCTGGTTCTCTGCGATCGTTAGCTGGGCGATCGGGGTGAGCACACGCGCAAACTTGCCCTCCTGTATATTCTTGATGAGGACGAGCTTGGAGCCAGCGATCTTGATGGCATCCTATGCGAATCAGGGCGAATCACGGGTTTAGGAAAGACGGTCGGGAATCACAAAAGACCGTGTGAACGAGCGAGGCCATAAACTTTGCAAAGTGACCGTGAATATATTACGTACTTCGTCATTCGGAAGGTTGTAGGCTGAGTGAGGTTCGACAGGAAGGAAAGAGAAGAGGGTTAGGTCAACAGAAACGTCCACATGACGAATATGGTGACGGCAGGCACTAAAGCTGCCGGCCAGTCATTACCGTAGCATAAACGAACATATAAGATCCTTACCAGCGGTCATGGGCACGGCAACTGGATGCATAACAAAGTAATTTAATATATGATGACGTCAGTAAGAGATCCATCTAACTTCCGCATTCCTGCGCATTATCACATCCCCCATCGAAACATTCCCACCTGACCTCTACGAATCTGTCATAGGAAAAAACACGCACCATCGCCACTGGAAAATAACTGGTTGACGACAACGATGGGTGGGGCGACGAGCTTGCGATTTTTGTACTCGTCTGGAATGGGCAGGTGGTCCTCGACATACTGCAGGCTGGACGAGAACTTCTCCAGGAGCTTGGAGGAGGGGAAGTCACGCATGTGCAAGTAGAACTCAAACGCCGACTTATAACCGTGCAATCTGTCCGTGTATACCTCATAGGGCCCTCTAGTTTACGGATGGAAAGGGCAAAAAACAATGAATTGAGGGAATCTTTGTCGGATGCGGAAAAAAAAAATATATATATATATATATATATATATATACGCACGCGGTGATCTCGAATTTAGACTCCTTACTGATTTTGAGCCATGCGACTTCGGAATCGAGGTACTTGTTGTTCTCAAATGCCAGCGCGCGCATGTACAAAAAGTGGCTGAGCGACGGGTCCTCCACGAGCCTGGAGGCGTGCTTGAAAAGATTGGCAACCTGTAAGAGGATGTCGCCGTATTCGTTCGAGTAGGGAACGTGGTACAACTCGCCCTTGTTGTTGCGCCGAATCACCGAGTAGAAGCCTTTGGCGTGCTTCTGGTCGTGCTCGTTGAGCCCAGTCACCCATGCCTCAAACTCGTCCTTCGTCATATCCTCAGGGTAGAAGTTAGCGCCCTCGGGACGCGGTGGGACATCGGCGATGAAGGGAGTGCTGGAGTCCTCGCGGGCCTGGGAGTGGCGAGGAGAGAAGTGAGTTCGGGAGAGCAACGCAGTTTGTAAAGTACTCTTTCCCAATGATGACACGAGCGCTATAAGCCATTCTACATACCCAAGGCCCCTTATACATGTCGAAAAGTGTCAGGAGCTGCTTGTCATTGTGATCTTTGAGCCGCTCCAGGAGCTTCTCATTGCCGGACCACATCTGACGTATATATAGCGCGTCAAGCAGCTTGCCGACCTTGATCAAAAGAGGAATGGCCTTCCGTTCGTTGGGGGAGAGATGCGACAGGTCGGTGCCAACCTCGTGGACGGCAAAGCGGCTCAGGCGCTTGTGGACGGGGAGATCGCCAGTGAACATTGGTTTTTCCATGTAGAGAGAGAGAGAGAGAGAGAGGGACTTATTTCGCCTCAGGTCCCGAGTCATAGACCAGGTGGGGTGCCAAGTATGACTGTTGTTTGAGGAAAAAAAGGGCGTACCCTGATCATCTGACTTGGGATTAACTCGCAGTGAGGTATATATGCCGTCCCGAGTCAAAAAAAATTTGTATGGGCTGACCAGGGTCAATGGGCCTAGCCAATTGAGTCAGGCAAGTAAATTTGCCAATGAGGAAAAATAGTCACTTCCATATGGAAAAAATGCAGGTTTTGTCAGCCTTGAGGTATTAAGAAAAAGCCACATTTAAGCAGATTAAGCATATCTCAACAAGAGTCATATATAACTGAGGTATATTAACTTCTATTATTATTTTTACAACCAAAAATCCATATTAATGAAAATAAATACATTGAGCATATTCTCAAATTCCTGAGATAATACCTATATTAATAGTTTGATATAATTTATAAAAAAATTATATTATAATATGTAATATCTTTTATAAAAGATAAGAAATTTTAGTGAAAATTAATAATAGTTATATAGCAATTGTACTATTTATTAATAAAAAGAAAAAAAATATATAAAATCTAGTTATATATTTATATTATAATATCTTTATAAGTTTATTATATGAAGAAATCTACAGAATTTAGCAAAATATATATAAATATTATATAACTATAGCTTAAAAGATTAAGATATATTAATTTTATATAAATAAAGAACAAAATACAAAGAGAGTATAATTATATCTCTTTTTTTTTTAAAAAATAAATTGAGATATATTTTAACAGAAAAACAATATTTCAAAGAATCATTTTTTTCAAATCTTAATTTATCTGCTAATAATTTTAAAAGATGATCTTATTTATAGTTAAAGAGATAGTAATTATACTATTTACTGATAGAAATATTATAATATCTTTATAAGTTTATATTGTAGAGAAATCTTAGAATTTAGCAAAAATATATATATACATATATATATATATTTTTTTTTTTTTTTTTTTTTTATAGTTACTTGGACTTCAATCCTTTATTAACACCTGTCTACAGCTCCTTTCTCCGCTACCTTACTGGTCACAAGGTTTGGTAGGTAACCTTCTGAGTCCCCTTTCCCCTATTATTACCCTCTCTACCTCGGGTTGGTTTGCTGTACCTGCATGAGCATGGTGGGAGGAGGGCAATGGTGATGAGTTGCCCCTTTATTGGTATCGGATCGGTGTCTTCTCCACTTTTTCGCGGTTTCTGGTGCCTTCGGCTGCATCTGGAGTGCATCCGTTTTGGTGCGGCGCCTTCTTCCTTTTGCCGTCGCCAACAAGGTGCTGTCTCGGTATGTCTCGGGCTACGTAGGGAGTCGGCCGACCTTGGGCGTCAAGTACTCAGTGTAGGTTACCTGCAGGTCCTTGGTACCTGTGGTGGGGCCCTCTGGCTTTAGCGAGCTTCCCAGCGAGCATGGTTCTGGCATAGGTGACTGCTTTTCGGGTGATGTCGGGATGGGAGGGGAGATGGCCATCACAGATAGGAGGAAGGGCGATAACGGTGAACCAGTAGGGTGCCAGGCTGGGGGCGGTCATCGGGGCTGGGGCAGGTGCTGCTTCAGTGGGGCCTTTTGATTGGTGC
>RBNI01004646.1:0-13676 GCA_003990745.1 Jimgerdemannia flammicorona | reverse complement strand
ATAATTTTTATTTAAAAAAATTTTTTACTAATAAATATAAAGTTAAAAAAAAAAAAAATTGAATTTTTTTTTATTTATACTTTATTAATAAATATGAGATCAATAATAATAATAATAATAATAATAATAATAATAATAATAATAATAATAATAATAATAATAATATTAAAAAATTAATTTTTTGAAAAAAAAAATTAAAAATATATAGTTTATCAGTTATGGACCTAAAGTTCCATAGATTTATTAAAAGAGAACCTAGACTATATAGGCCAAAACTCTCTCCCACTACCCCCTAAGTACTATACCCTTATTAAATCTAGGCTAGCTATTATTCAGCAGCTCAACTATATCAGATACAGTAGGGCAAAGTTGTCTGTATCTCATTTTATATATTATACTCTTCTTATTACCAGGAAGTAATAAATATATACTTTAGATATATACCTAAAACCTCAAGACTATACCTGAGCTGATTTGTATAGTCTCCACTACCTTAAGGAGAGTGACAGATAAAGAAAAACTCTTCTCAAAGTACAGAATAGTGGGTAAAACCTGGTTCTCTCTAATGAGGTAAGTAGAGGACTTATATATAAGATAAGAAGAGACCCTCAGTACCAGACTTCTTTTGCTTAAACCACTTAGAGTAAGCTAAGCCACATAGATATCTTTTTATAAAAAGCAATATGTTTTCAAGTTTTCACTTCACCTATACTGGTATACTAGATGCAGCAGGAGTCTGGTAATAGTTCACAATAAGTTTTGTCAAAATCTGTCAAGTTTTTGTTAAATAGTGACTCAAAATTCATCAAGCTCTAAGTACTTAGAGAGGAAGAGACCTGGTCTGGACCTCTCTAAGAGTTTTGCAACAGTAATAGGGGTTGGTGCTGCTACTGGTGGGATAGGTGGTCAGAGGAGGTCTGCTGGTATTAAAGGCTAGCATATAGTAATGGGGGGTAAAAGGGCTACTGCTAGGCCCATGGAGGTAGGGCAGGAGAGATGTAGTATTGACAGGGGGGTGGAGTCAGGTGACTGCCAGGGGACAGGAGTCTAGAGGTGGGATGGCTGGACTAGCATTCCTGAGACTGGACTGGTGGCTGAGCTGGTGGCTGGGGGAGAGACTGCTGATGGACTTCCTGGGGCTGGTGAGATAACTGCTGGTGTCTCAGGAGATAATGAGAAGATGATAATAGTAGTGGGCTCTGGGGAACTAGTGGTGTATCCTTTTTTTCACAAATCAGTATTGACATGGAACTAGATTTGTCTGCCAGGGAGGTTTTGTAGCTGGTGGGTGAGGAGATTGCTGGCACAGAGTTTCTGAAGTTTATTCCATCAGTAGAGGTGATAGAGATTGGTTTTGTGGAGAAAGAAGAGATGGTGAAGGCTCTGGAGAAAGAGTTAGTAGTCAAGAGCATTAAGGTTAGAATAGCGAGGTGCCTGAGGTGAGATCTACATACTATATGTCTAGTGGTAGAAGAGTTGCTGACTCTTAGGAGACAAAAGACTAAGGGGATAGTGGCAGAGGCACTGGTGGGCTTTGGTGAGATGGTCAACTTTAGATTTATATTCTGGGAGAGGACCAAGCTGAGAAATGGCAACTGTGAGGTAATGATAAGGCTGAAGAGCAAGGAGGCCATAGGGCTTGGTAGAGACTGGCTAGAGGTGATTTGGGTTAGAAGCCAAGAGTGCAAGATATAAAAGAGGAAGAAATTAGAGCAGAAGGAGAAGGAATTATTACTGGCTCTGGAGAAGAGGGAGATTGTAAAGAAATTGAGAAAAAGGAGATGAGAAGAGTTTGCAAAGGACTGAATATGGGTTCCAACTGATGGAAAGAGGAAGAGATGGAGGAAAGAGAACTGGGAATATCTGCAGATAGTCCTCTGGAGTTCACAGACAGAGGAGGTGACAAGAGTAGAGACAGCCAGGAATCAGATGGAGGAGGTAGAGACAGCCAAGATATCATTTTCACAACTAGGTAGTGTAGAGAGTTTAGCTCATATACTAGTGACAAGGAAGTGGGCTGATAAGAAGGAGGTGGGAGAAGGGAGTTTTGAGGAAGTTACAGAGATAGTGCTGAAAACTCAAGTGGAGGATATTCAGATAGCAGGAGTAGTGAATGTTCATTGAGAGTATCTAGAGGCTGGTGAGGTTGTGTGGCTGGAGAAGATAACTAAGAAGAATAACCTGGTGAATGTGGCCTCTGATGTCTTAGCTAATAGAGAGATACTTCAGGAGTTGAGTAGAACTCCTAGGCTAGCCACTCCAGGGCTACTGGTGATGACAACTAATAGTTGGTACCAGGCAGTGCTTGAGGAGCTTGCAGAGGAAGATATCAAGGAAGTGGATATATTTCACAGATCTCAGGAGGCTTGGGAGGAATTCCTCAATATTACTTTACAGGGACTGAAATTGATAATAATGATGGTGGTGGCACTGCTGGATAATAAAGGGTATGAAGTTGATGAGGCCAGGATGGCTGGTATCAGGAAGGTGGCATCAGAATGAGTGGATTCATTCTGTGGCAGTATGAATGGAGCATATATTTGGAGGGCTATCTGTGAGGAATAAAGAGAGATAATTCATAACAGGGCTGAGAGAATAGTGGCAATTTTGACAGAGCTTTAAACAATTTTAACAATGATGATGAACAGTCTGCATATATTATCTCTAAATATTAATGATCTGTATGACAGAGTTAAGTGGCAGTATCTGTTTTATTAGCTAAAAGTCAGGAGGTATAATATGGTGCTTCTTCAGAATGTTCAAGCTTATAGTGAGCAGAACTATGAGGAGTGATATAAGAAATAGTATGGTAGTGCTGATTGGAATGGGCAGGTAGGCATATTAGTGAGTATTAGTAGGGGTGAATTGATGGAAGTGAAAGCTTATAGTGATCAGATAATTTGGGGAAGATTGAAAAAAGGACTGGGAGATAGACTGGTGGTGGCCTCTGCCTACCTCCTGGTAGTTGGCAGAGAGCAAAAGTAATGGATAGAGAATTGGCTAGCATGGGAGGACCAGGAGGAGGTAGGGTTGGACATTCTGGAGGGAGATTTTAATATAGTACTCTGGATAGGTCTGATGGTGGAGTAGGTGTGGTAGTCTCAGTAGGACTGGCTCAGTGGCTCCAGATTGAGAGAGATATAGGTTTGGTGGATAGTATCCAACAGCAGTAAGAGGAAAAGCTGGGGTTCTTTACTTAGTGGTATTTGGTAGATAAAGGTCTGGTGGAGATGAGAATTGATTGGATTCTGGTGGCTGAAGGTTGGGGGAATGTTCTAGACACTGTGGGGGTGCAATGGTGCCCTTGATCAGATCATTGGAGAGTGGAGGTGAGTGGCAGATTTCAGGCAGTCAGTGGGGGTAAGGGTCACTGGTGGCTCAATGTAGCACTCCTCTGAAGACAGGCAGAGTAGGAAAACTTTGTGGAGATAACAAAGCAGGAGGTGGTGAGGTGGAAGGAGGAAGAACAGCAAATAGAGCAGTGGTGGGGAAAATTCAAACATTTGGCTGGTGCCTATTAGTGAGATGTAGGGGAGGTTACTGAGAGAGAGCAAAAGAATAAGAAAAGAAGAGTGGAGAAAGGACTACAATGGTGGTTGAGGTTGTTGGAAAGGGGGAATCTGTCAGAAAAAAGGTACTTCCAATTGGCTGTAGAGGTGGCCAAATTGCAGCTGAATCTTAAGGTAGCTGAGGATAGAGTTATTGATGGCCTGCTGGCAAGGCTATAGGCTAGGCAGTTGGAGGAAGGAGAACAGCCTACAAAGTATCTATCAGACATCTTGAAGGCTAGAAAGATGCAGTATAGCTAGGCTTCAGTATTGTATGAGGATGGTACTGAGGTCACAGGGATTACAAAAATACTGGGCAAGATTTCTGGGTGATGGTAGGATCTCTGGCAGGATGAAGGGGGATCAGTGAAGGGTGGGGTGATATAGGAAATAATGACAATTTGGTGAGAAGTTGGCCAGTAGTAGTGCAGCCTGAAATGGGTGGAGTAATAATGAGCAGGGTGGCCCTGGAAGAGGTACTGGAGGTATTGGGGAAAGTGTAGGCAGGTTCATCTCTGGGAGAGAATGGGTTGCTGTGGGAATTCTGGAAGGAGTTCCAGGTTGAGTTTGGTGACTGGCTAGTAGAAATGATAAATTTTGTCTTGAAGGAAGAAAGCTAGATCAGCAATAGCTCTGTAGGGCTGGTCTCTCTACTGTATAAGGAGAAGAGGGATTGGTAGGTGTGGCAGAATTGGCAGCCAATCATATTACTAAATGTGGACAGGAAACTGGTATCTAAGATCCTAGCTGGGAGGATGCAGCAGTGGATTGGCAGACTGGTGGGAGAGGACCAGAGAGGCTTTATCAAAGGGAGATAGATTAGAGATAGCATAGCTTAAGTGCAGAATATCTTGGAGGGCTGTAGGAGTTAGTGAGTAGATGGATAGATGGTATTCTTGGATCAGGAGAAGATATATGATAGAGTGTAGTGGAATTATCTTGAGGTGGTACTGCAGAAAACAGAGTTCCATTCTGAGGAGGCAAGGAGGTTGATGGGGCTGGTGTAAGATTGCTGAGCAGCAGTCCTGATGAATGGGTGGAGTGGCCCAGAGTTCACCTTAGGGAGGAGTGTACCACAGGGTGACCTGCTCTCCCCCCTACTCTATATTCTTTTCTTGGAGCCTTTGTTTGGCCTGGCTGAAGGGGCAGCTAACAGGATTGTGAATGGGAGATGTGGTCTGGAAACTGGGGACCTTTGCTGATAATATGGTAGTTGGGCTAGGCTGCATAGAGGATGTAAAATATCTACAAGAAGGGGAGAGATTGGTGAGTGTGAAATTGAACTGAGACAAGTGTAAGATAATGGAGCTTGATGCTGGTTTGGGAGAGAATGGAAGATTTGGGAAGACAGTGGCTGTGGGGAATGCTATTCAGTATTTAGATATCTGGTTTTTAGTATATGAGATAGTATTGCCAAAAGAGTAGTAGTGTAGTATAATACAGAAGTAGAAAGAAGCACTATCAGATTGGTCAGAGAGGTGCTTCTCCTTGGTGGGGAGAGTGGTGGTCTTGAATGTATATTGGTTACCAAAGTTGTAGTATTTGGAGTATTATCTGGATTTTTCAGATTGGGTGGTGCAGAAGCTGAAGAAAGTGGTAGAAGGATGGCTATGGCAGAGAGGATGGCTGCAAATTGGTTGGAAGACAGTAGTGTTGAGGAAAGCTGATAGAGGTCTGAGATTGGTAGACTTTTGGAGATAGTTGAAGATACTTCAAGGTTAGTGGGGACATTGATTGGCAGAGTTGGAGAAGGAAGGCTGGGGCAGACTGGCTATGGACAATTGAGAGGTCAGGTTCTGCCTCTATGGTGAGGTCTGAAAGGATATACAAGGGCTGCTTTAGGTTAGAAGGGTCAGTCAATTACAGTTCAAAGGGTTCTGGTGAGATATTGTAGAGGCCTGACTGGTTATAAGATTGATAGGGCCAGAGATAGAGGAGGGCGAGGATCTGGAGCAGTGATGGTAGCAGTTGGAGGACCTTTGTATCAGTGGGCACTAGTTGGTAGAGTACTCTTTGATAGAGGCAATAGAGTGGATCAGGTCTGGCCCCCTTGAAAGGTGGCTGGTAGGCTGATAGAAGGCTGGGTTTGGAGAGAACTGAGATTGGGGGAAGATCTGGAGCTGGGGTGATTCCTTACTTAAGGTTGTGCCACCTAAGTACTGGATAGTATAGTGGAGATTCATGAGAAGGAATGTGATGCTTGGCTATAGAATAGGATAGATGGAAGTGGATAGTGGTAGGGATTGTAAGTAGTGCAGTGAGGTAGATGGAGGAGTGGTACAGTCACCAGAGTATGTTCTGGCAGAATGTCTAGGGATAGAAGGGTACTGGTAGATATTAGAAGATATTGAGGCCTAAAGGAGAGGAGGCTGGGAGAATCCACTGGTCTGGTAGTCAAGCAGCAACTAGTGGGAGTCTCTGGAGATATTTGGAGTGGGCTGGGCTGAGTTCTTAGAGTCTGGGTTCTGATGGCAGTTCATTGGTAATGGGTGTTTGAGCAGGAGTCTTAGATGTGAATAGGGGAGTTAGTTGAAAGGTAGAGATGGCTCCTTTGGGAGATAGTGCAAGGATTGTAGTTTCAGAAGAAGTAGCGACAGCTGGGAGTCTTGAAGAGGGTATAAGACATTATACAGAAGAGTTAGGGTAATTTAGTACTAGATAACTGAGGAGTTAGGTAGAATGAAGAAGTTGGCTGAGAGGTCTTTCTCTGTATATATCTTAGTAGTGGTCAGGGTGAGAGTATTAGATTCTAGATAATAAAGAAGTTTAAGAAACTATAAAAAAAAAAAAAAAAAAGAGACACTCAGTACCCCACTACTCAAGCATGTAGGCCTCAATTATATTGCTATATCAGTTCTTAGTTCTAGTTGAGTGTAGCCAAGATATCTGATCCAGATAGCCTCAGGCCTCCTGATCACTCTCAATAACTAGCATTTTTGATCTTCATATTTACATTTTTTTTTTTTTTTTTTTTTTTTTATAGTCACTCAGACTTCCCTTTATTACCTCAATCTATAAATAATAATACAATTTCACCCCCCACCCCTCACCCAATACCCCTTGGATCCCCTTCTCTACCCTCCATCACTCTCTGTTGGAGGATAGCCCAGCCACCCACTACCTGAACCCTCCCTCCACTTTTCCAGCAAATACATACCACCAAACTCCATTGGTCCCCTCCACCTGGTCCCCACCCTCTCTACTAGCTATTCAAAATGTCAAGTATTAACTATTCTCATCATGCCACCCTGGCCCCAACCTCTACCTGCTGGCTCTCTTTGAATATATATAGCCATTACCTAGCCAGCTCCATCCAAATTACCAAAACCCAATCTAAGGTCAACTACTTATCTCTAACCCTGCCTACTAATCTTTGGTAGAGGTTCCCCCATTGCCCCCCTTTCCCTCTCACCAGGGTCTGCAGTTCTAACAGGTTTGCAATATAGTGTCAAAACTCCCTCAAGACTTCACACTCACCAAGCTAATGTTTAGATATTTGTATCACTCTCCTCTCTTAGCTTACATCTAAACATTCCTCATACTCAAAAGTACCATCTGTCACCAAGTACCCAGACCAATAGTTCAGCATTACATTCCACCTTAGAAATCTCCACCATATCATCCAGAACTTAGGGAGAAGTCACTGCATCATCTGCTTGCTCCAAGGCCAAAGACTATTCTAGTCTTACTCCTTATCAATCTCTACTTTCTGCCATACTATAGACCATAGGTCTCCCCTAGGCTCTGCATGCAATCCATTCCATTGCCAAGCTGGAAATTCTCTACCAATATACCTTCCAGCAATAGCCTGTCCCATCTCTACATTCATGAGCCCCAGTTCTTCTCTCTCTCATCACTCTGCCACCAAAGTCCAATTCTTCTTACACTATCTATCACCTTCTACTAAAAACCTTTATACCACATCCTCTTGCTCTCATCCAGAGCTACCATTGCAAGCAGATAACCAGTCACTCTGCAAGGGAAATACTGGACTTTCCACACCCTCTGTATGAGTGGTACTCACTCCTGGCCTCTCACCTCACTTGTCCTTTTTAGCCACCATGCTCTCAGACAGTGAAGGCATTTGGCAAAGTCCACCAAGCCTAGCCCACCTCTGTTAACAGATAGAGTCAGAATCTCTCATCCAATCTGACTTTGCTGCTTAGTCCAGATCTATGATCTTGCCATCTTCAGAAGTTACTGGACCACTCATACCAGGAAGTCCAGATGATATCTTACATATTATAGCTTTGGTAGCCAGTATACATTCAGTACTATCACCCTTCCTGCCAAGAATATATGCTGACCACCCCACCTCAAGAGCATATTTTGCTATACTAGAAGCCATTGTTCCCACTATATATAGGATAGGAGAGACCCATATATCAAAAAGTAGATCTCTAAGTACCAGACCAGTTCTTTTACTGGCACTACCATTTTAATCACATCACCACTAACTATTCTGCTGCCTAGCACCAGAGTCTTGTATTTGTACTAGTTGAGTTTAGCACCCAAGTCTCTCTTATACTATTCTACAGACCTCTTAATTCCTTCACATCCTCCAATAAACCCAGTCCAACCACCATATCATCTGCAAAAGCCCCCGCTTTCTAGTTAATTTCCAAAATATCCAAACCTCCAATTTGATGTCTGATCTTGTCCAATAGGGGCTCCAAGGAAAGGATATATAAGATGAGTGACAATCTCCTTGCAGCACCACATGACCCAGTGGAAAAGTCATATCTCTGTAACCATTCACCATCAATACTGCTTGACTGTTCTCCAATAGACTGATTAATGACCTCCTGAACTCTGGGGGAACTCCAACTCACTTCAGCACCCCCTCTAGCCAGACTCTTCTCATCCTATCATACATCTTCTTCTGATTCAGAAATACTAACTGACCATCAACCCCAGCTGCCCAAGCTCCTTCAATCACCTCATGGACCCAAGCAATCTATCTCAGATCAACTATCTACCAACAAATCTCCTCTGTTCCACTCCTAGTATCTGCTGAGTAATCCCCTACAGTCTAGTTACCAAGATCTTTGTCACCAGCTTATAGTCTATGTCAAGGAGCATGATTGGTTGCCAGTTCTTCTAATCTTCTCTTCTCTCCTTATCCTTATAAAGCAAAGAGACCAGCCCTAGGCACTGGCCTCCAATCCATAATCCAGATCAAAGGATCTCATCACTCATTGCCATCATCTCCTTCAATACCACTTCTACTCTGGCCATCTTTTTTCAAAAATCCCAAGAAAGTCTATCCTCTCCTGGAGCAGTTTCTTTGCTCATTGAAGCCAAGATCTTACATACTTCCTCTCCTCTCACTGGATCCCCCAGCATCCCCAGGCCCAGAGCTGGGTCTGGATGCCAATTCTCCAACTGCTGTTCAATGTTCAGAGCATTCTCACTCCCTTCTTTCTTACTCTATAAATTCCCCCAGTGAGTCCTCAGCAATTCCAGAATCTTAGGAGTCCCTGCTACCATCTCTCCATCCTTATCCAGAATCTCCTCCCACTGCTATCTGGTTCTTTGAGCCTAAAGTAACCATAAAAGAAATCTGATGGGCCTCTCCCCCTCCTCCAACCCCTGCCACTGCAGTCTCACTACCATCTTCTTCAACTGAACCTCTTTCTCTATTTGTAGCACTTCCTTTAACTCATCAACTTCCTTTTGTATCTGCTGAATTCTCCAATCTGCTGTCTCCCAATCCTCCAGCAACCCTGCCCATCTTCCCAGAAGTGCTGCCAATCTCTATGAAGCCCATTGTACTCACTGCTGTCTCTGAGCACTCCTTCCTTTCCCTGCCTCCCTCCAATACCTCTAAGCACTTGATTTCAGCCACTGCCAGTGATCCCCAATCACTAATCCCTGCTTTTACCATCTACCAATCTTTCTAATAACTTCCACCTCTCAGTCTGTCTATAAGAAACCATCCTTCAGCAAAGAAGAATTCAGCCACCAATATCCTGGCCCATCCCCACTTCTCCCAAATCTCCCACCCCCAATTAGACCCCAGTAATCCAACCATAGGTACCAAACCACCTCTAGTGTATCTCAGACATCTACTCCTCAGTACTCTACTGTTAATACCCAGTCAATTCTGGAGCCCAGCCCTGCCACCCAATGTGTATAAATTTGGCAATCTACCCAGAACTGTTGCCCTGAGTCAACCAATGAGCTCAACCTCTCAATCTTCATCCAATCATCTAACCTGCTACTTCTGCCTCTCATTCTCCTCCTGCCATCAGTTCTGTCTATCCCATTATCTCATATCATGTTGAAATCTCCCCCCAGGCAATCAATCTTGGCCTCACCCATGACACCAGTCTCTCTCAGGCCTCTGACCTAATCTACACATTCCTCTCTCTCAGCTGGGCAATAACATGACCCAATAGTCAATGGGTTCCATTCAGGCCTCTTCCATACCCCCCTACACTAACCTACTCCCCCAATGTCCAATATCCCCAATATCCCCCATCTCCTTTCGAACCAAAATATCCACCTGCCCAGTCTATACAGATGCCCCACCCCATTCTCTAGTCTAGTCTAGTAAGTTCATGTCAGCCTCATACCATACATTCTACAGTAAGAAGAGATCCACATCCAGTCCTCTCAGCCAGCTAAAGATATTTCTTCATCATACTGCCCTCTTAACCCATTCATGTTCAAAGAAAAGATTCTAGTTATACTATTCATATTGAAAAATGTTTGATATTTGAGAGCTCTGTCTAGAATTCCATACTCATTCTATTCTCAGCCAGATCTAAACACTGCTCTGTCTCTAAATCATCCTTTGTTACAGCCTGAGTGTCCAGTACTTTTAAGATTTCCTGACACTCCACTTCATCCACAATCTCTATTTCTGTCTGATAATCTGTGCACACTACTCTCCACTTCTCCAATCCCTTCCTTGAGCCCCACAAGTATACCACCCAGTCATTTGCAATCTCTCAAAGAGCCTCCTCTCTCTGATCATCAATTTGATATTCCTCTAACTCCAATAGCACTACTAGGATTTCATTCCTAATCTTCCTTGGTACTTCCTCCCCATGAAGAATTTCCTCCTAGTGTCTATCACTTAGTACCTAGAAGTTCTCTTCCCTGAGCTCCTCAGCTGCTACCCCCTCCAGAGTCTTCTACAGCTACCTCTTTTCATCCATTATCTCAGCAACACTCTGGGCAACTCCCTTGACTCCCACCACAGGGTCTACCAGAGCACTCCTCCTTCCTGACTCATTCCACTCCTCCTCTAGTATATCTAGTAATTCCTCCTCCCCCTCTGCCCCACTCAGGACACTATACAGAGGGTGAACCTTCTTTATCATTTTGGCATCCTCTACTATACTACCTAGACTCTTCTCATTCAATCCATCTGGGGCCACCTCTGGAGCCACTCTATACTCTCTAGTCCAGGCACTCTCCCTCAGTCCCATACCACCTTCCTCTACTCTGCTATCTGCCATACTCTCTTCTATCTTTACCAGTAACTCTTTCTGGATTTGCCTCCTCTGCATCTTCTCTCAGATCCTCTTATTCATTTGATCCTTTTTCTATCGATAATCTCCACCACCATCTTAGCCTTATACTCTTTCTGAGCCAGTCTCCTCTTCTCAACTGCTCCTACCAGATCCTTCAAAGCCTCTAGCAAGTCCTCCTCTTCCTCAAGCATCTTCTTCACCCTCAAAACCTTGCACTCAACTAGGCCTCACTTAAGAGTAGCAGGCCAGTCTCTGGTCTTCTCCATGTTCTCTCTTCCAGCCAGCCACACTCTGACATCAACATCTTCTATTCTGAGTTCAGTACCCTCTCAGACTTGGAACTCAATGTCCACAATCTCCCCATACTCCTTGACCACTTCTACAATCAGTTCTCTGACCCTCTCTCTTGATACTATAGGAAGATTCAACACCATCAACTATACTACTCAAGGGTCTCAGTGCATATACTAGACTATAGAAACCACTACTCTATCTACCACTATCCTCTTCTCCACAGCCTCCAATAATGATGTCTTCTCAAATCTCATCTCAACTTCTTCTTTCCTCTTCAAAAACTTCACCAAAGCTACCCCCTTTACTTTCTGTATCACAAGTCTCAAAATCATCCTTATAGTCACTGCTAAGTCTCAGAAGCATAATGTGATAGTGAATTCTGATCTCAACTTTTTGAGTAATGGTGCCAACACTATGCCCATCATGCCATTTATCAGATCTCCTCCCCCTGTTCTAATCTACCAACCACCATCACATCTGGATTTTTTTCCAGATTCCCAGTCACAGCTCCATCAGTAGTCACATCTCCAGCCCCTACTCTCCCTCTCTCTCTACTATCTGATTCTTTTATGGGGGCCCCTCCCTGGTCCCCAACTGAAGCCATTGATGCCTTCCCCAGTCCCAATCAACTATCCAGTCCAGATGCCATTCTCCCTATCTTGTTAGCAAAGGTCATCCTCTCCCCTCCTCATTGCCTCAATCTGCCCCTCTCTCTATCACCAGTGCTGTGGCCAGCCATAGAAGGCCCTGGCATCCCCAAACCATCTCCCCTCCTCCCTACATGCTGCCAGTCAAAAGCACTACTGCCCCCCTGGCTGGCACACTCACCAGTATGATTGTTGCTGTCCATGTCAATAGTCTCCTTTTACCAAAAATGTTGCGAAAAGTGTTGTCTGAGTCTTGTTTCACCTGAATGTTACACATCTTCATACTTACACATCTTCGTACTTACACGCAGGCCGTCCAAGATATTACGATCGCTAAAGTTGCAACAGAAGCTCTGTCTACTACCGGCAGCAACTCGAAGCGGTTCCTTGAGCACGAGTTACAAATAGGACCAGCGAAGCACTTTAGAACTCGTGAGGTGAGAACTCTCCATTATGCTTTGCGTTTTAACAATGGGTTTCGCATCTAACTATTTTTACAGCCTGATCGTGAGGTTAATTCCGACGGCAGCTTTGAGGATGATGAAGAGGTGGAAATATTGATCGAGGACTCCGACAACAGCTCTCTGGCGAATCATGCGCAAAATTCAAACAGGGATGGTATGCAAGTCAGTATATATTGGCATAGCTTTATATACCGTGATCACTTTGGCCTTCACCTCGATTTTGAACGGGACTCACTCAGAAAATCTTCTTCCCTATCAAACACAGACTGCAAAACTGTCCATCAATGAAAAACTTGTCAAGGTTGGACATGGCATTGCCCATTACCAGATTATTTTTCTGCCGGAACGTGGCTTGTACGACGAGATTAAAGAGCAATTCAGCGATCAAGAATGGCAAGCATTGGAATCATCTTGGAGTGAGGTTTGTGTTCTTGTTCGTATTCCATTGCTTGTAGTATTTTCTGGTTTACAGCGTGCAAAATTCTTTTTGAATATAGGCCGAGGAGAAAATCATTCAACAATTACCGAGTATTGTGAATGACAACATCGAATCGCTATTGGAGGAATACGCCCAAGCGACGGCAGATGCAACCACGGGATTTCACGTTCAACTCGGTTCGGTCGTCTCTGCTGTCAGAAAAAGCTACGCCATGACGACGTTTCCCTACCTCTTCGCGAGAGAGTGGCCGGTTCAATGGACCCAGCAAATCTACACTTCATTGTAAGAGTAATATTGTGGTTGCTTTGATCTTTGGATTGTATACTCACCTTTTTTTTTTTTTTTTTTTTTTCTCGCAGCCTAATCTACTACCAGACACCCATCAACGTGCTCCACGATGCCAGTGCATCTGAGTATGAATATCGCGATCTTGTTATAAATCCCCTCTGGAGAGATGTCTTCTTCGACGTCAACCACATCATTCGTATGCGAACGTAAGTTATTTACCTTCCTACCGCTGCCATCCAAATATCTCGACTCGAGATTTAAGTTGGTCATTGTTCCCTTTGCTAGAGGGGAAGTCGAAAACTTGGACCGCAAGTTTCAAAGGAATCTTTCAAAATTCCCGAATGAACGAAGAGCGATAGGATGGCTACACGATGCCATCCTTGTGATGAAAGTCGCCAGCGTAGATGTGCAGGTTGGATTCGGTGAGGTGGTAGGGAATGCATGTGAGCTAAATGATGGAAAAATGTGCGAAGACCGAACGAAAATCTTGAAAGGTGAGTATATAAGTCTCA
>RBNI01004645.1:0-13676 GCA_003990745.1 Jimgerdemannia flammicorona | reverse complement strand
TTTCCCCCCCCCCCCCCCACCAGTCTATCCCTCAGATCCTCCCACTGATCCCATGTACTATCTCTCCTATACACTACCTCTAAATGATCCCCAATAGCTCGCCAGAAGTCACTAAGTACCTTACACTCTCCTAGCCAATGTTCAGGTATCTACACATATCCCCCTTTCTGCTCTATATTGTAGCACTTCTTACAGTCAAAGCAACCCCTCTTGATAAAGTGACCTAAGTAGAAATTGAGTATTACATTCCTCCTCAATATATACTATCAGACTACCCAGTACTTCAGTGGTATCTACCTCTACATCTCGGTACTCCAGGCCTATATACTATGCCAGTTCCAATCTTCGCTGATACTCACTCTTTGCCATCTGCTAGACTACAGATCCTGGCCTTGTCCCCTTTGGCAGTCTATCTCTTCACTAATGTTGAACTCAATTAAAAGAATACCTCTCAGCAGTACTTGGTCCTATCTCTACATTTCCAGGTCTCAAGCTATCTCTTCTTTATTCCTCTGCCAACAAATTCAAATACAGTGTGCCCCCTCTGCTACTCTCTACCAGAAGCCTTTATACCACAGTTGTGCAGTATTCTGAAGCCCAACCAATAATAGGAGATCTCCTGTTGAGCCTCTTGGTGAAGACCTCATCTCTCAGACCTTCTACAATAGGGGGACCCAACTGCCCCCTCTCAACTCTACTGCTCTCTTTAACCACCATGCTCTCAAGCAGTATAGTCTTTTCAGAAAGTTGACCAGCCCAAGCTCTCCTCTTGCCACTAGTAAGAATAAGACCTCCTAACTGATCTGACTCCTTCTTCCAGCTCAGATCCACCCCTTGGCCAGCTTCATCAATCACTTCATTACCCAGGCCGGGAAGTCTAGATAATAAGCCAGATACCACAACTTTGGCAGTCAATAGATGTTCAAAATTGAGACACACCCTGCTAGAGACAAGTGATGACCCCCCCCAGCTCTACAGGGCCTCCCTCCAGATTTCAACCCTCTGCTCCCACTAATGTTTAGGTAGTACCAACCCATATATAGACAAATAAATACCCAAGTACTATACTGCCTTGCCAGTAGAGACAATTGTTCCAATAATATTCCCTCCCACCAGACCATTGCCCAACATTATTGTTTCACACTTGTGCCAATTGAGTTTAGCCCCAGAGTTCTCCTCATACCACTCCACTGTCTCCTTGAGCTCCTCGACATTAGTAATAGACCTCAGGCTGACCACTATATCATTGGCAAAGGCCCCTACTTTTCACCCAATTCCAAAGACAGAGAGCCCCACTATCTTCTGCCTGATTCTGTCCATTAGAGACTCCAGAGAAAGAGTATATAGAATGGGGAACAGTGGGTCCCCCTGGAGTATACCCCTACTTAGGGGAAATAATACCTCTCTATATCTATTACATATGAGTACAGTCCTACTCCCTTCTAGTAGGCTGATCATTACTGACCAAAACTGGCATGGTACCCCAGTCCTATTCAACACTTTTGCCAGCCACACCCAGTTATAGGCCTTTTCCTAGTCTAAAAATACCAGTTGCCCATCCAGTCCACAAGCTTATGCTCCTTTGATAACTCTATGTACCTAGGCTGTACTATCCCTAATGAGCTAGTCTCCTACAAAGCCCCTCTGCTCAATACTCAAGACTTACTGGGCCATCTTCTGTAGCCTCTCAACTACCACCTTAGTTACCAACTTTTTGTCTATGTCCAGCAGCATAATCGGCCACTAGTTCATCCAGTCCTCTTGCCTTCCTTTGTTCTTATACAGCAATGTCACCAGCCCCAGATCCTGCTCCCCCACCCATCTCCCTATCTGTAAAATAGAGTCACACAGTGTGGTCATCTCATCTAGTACCTCTGGGACTCCCACTATCTTCTTCTAAAAGTCCCAGGGCAGACCATTCTCTCCAGATGCCATACCTGGGGTTGTTGTAGCAAGAATCTGATGGATCTCTTCCTCTCATACTAGCAATACCAAGTCACCTAGCCCATCCACTCATGGAGGATACCAATCCTCCAATACCTAGTCAATGGCAGCAGCATCTGCCCCACCCTCCTCTTTACTCCACAATCCACTCCATCACTCCTTTAATGAATCAAGAATGTCCTATATACTATGCACTAGTATTCCATTAGAGTCAATCACCCCTTCCCATCTTTGCTATACCCTTCTTGCCTGAAGGGCCCTCATGAGATACTTAGTGAGCCTCTCCCCTTTCTCCAGACCCTACCAACAAAGCCGCACTGCTATGCTCTGCACCCTTGCCTCCTCCTCATCCTGCAGCACCTGTTGCAATTCACCCACCTCTATTTTCACCCTTATTTGTCTCCAATCCTCTTCCCTCTCCCCCATTACTAGCCCTGCCCAATCCTCCAAGAGTCTAGTCATTTGAATAGAAGCCCATCTCACCCTCTGCCTCCTCTGCTTCCCAGCCTCCCTGCCAATCTCACTCCAGTAGATCTTAGCCATCTTTCATTCTCAACTACCAAATACCAACTGGGGCACCTTCCTGCCTTCAGCTCTCCACCCTCAGTTAAATGTCTTCAGCTCACTCATCCCACCAGATCCAATCATCTAATAAAGAGAAATTGAGGCACCAATATCCAGGCCCATCCCCATTCCCCCCAAAACACCCCTGCCCTAACAGCCCTCAATAATCTGACCATAGACACCATTCCACCTCCAATGACTTCCAAACATCCAGTCCCCAGCAGCTGGCTGTCAATATCCAATTAATCCTCATCCTCAGGCCCCCTGCCCAGTGCATATATACCCTCCTATTCTCTCAGTACTCCCTACCAGTATCTATCAGAGTACTTAGTCTTTCCACATTCTCTCATGCTGCCAGCCCTCCACTCCTACTCTCAGCTCTCCATCCACCATCTGTCCTATCCATTCATATGTCCCAAACCATATTGAAGTCTCCACCAAGCATATCTACCCCAGTCTCTGCAAGGACCCCACTCTCCAGGAGACCCTTCACCCAATCCACACACTCACTCTATACAGCAGAACAGTAATAGGAGTCTACTGTGACTGGCTCTCAACCCATATATATCCACTCTCCCCAGACCAATCTATCCCCTCAGCTCCTCATATTCTGTATCTCCCCTCTGCCTTTCCAGACCAGAATTCCAACCTTGCCCTTTCAAACTTCCTCACTTCCCCATTCCTTTATCTATTCTAGCTTATTCAAATCATCCTCACACCTGATATCCTGCAAGAGGAAGAGATTAGCCTCCAATCTCTTTAGCCAAGTAAAAATGTTCCTATATTAAGAAGTGCCTCACAATCTATTTATATTCAAAGAAAAAATGTTGGTTGTACTATTCATAATAAAATGTGGTATGTTATCTAGTCTATCCCTACTGCTCCATATTCATCTCTTTCTGTGCCATATCCAGATTATGTTCTACAGTCAATGCCTCCTCTTCAGCCCTCTGAGCCTCCAATCCAGCCAATAGCTCATTTATCTCTCCATCTGCCTTCTCTTCAAACTCCTCTCAGTACTTCAGGCAGGCCTCCTGCCAGAGCTACAATCTATGATGCTTGGTCCAGCAGTATTTAGCTCTCTCCCCAGTAACACTGGCCAGTTCCACCTCCTGCTCCTTATCTACCTCATACCCTTTCTCCTCTAGATACACTGCAAGGATTTCCACCTTCAAAGCCAACTCCACTCCATCCTCCTGCAGGACCCATGCCCAATGCTCATTGCTCATCACTCTTAAGTCCACCTCTCCCAACTCTTCTACTGCCAGATTATTCATTATCTGGTATATCCAAAGTAGGTTCTCCACCTCCTTCCCCCCAGGAGTTGCCAGTCTCCTGCCATCCAACATTGTGGTATTAGTTCCAGCACTTGCAGGCTCATCCCACACCTCCAGGACATCCACCAGCTCCTCCTCTCCAACTGCCACTACTTGTCCTCCATTCACCACCTCAGGAATACCAATTGCACTTACTGGGCCCCCTGCATCAACATATCCTCTACCACTCTGCCTCGGGAAGTTGGACCTTGCCTAATAAGTAGAGTAGGGGTAGGTGATCCCTCTCAGGCCTCCTCCCAAACCTCAAATGTACCATCAGCATACAGGTCATCACCAGGTACTTTCTTGTCCTCTCTTGTCTCCTTCCCTACACTCCTGCCACCCTCACTGGTCCAGACACTCTCTTTGACACTCTCTGTTTCTGCCATTCCACTCATATCTTTTGGTGATCTATCTTCCAGCTTAACCAACAGCTCCTTCTGATACTTATATCTCTGAGCTCTTTCCCACTGTCTCTTGTCCACTTGAATCTGCTTCCTTTTTTTTTTTTTTTTTTTTTTTTTTTTTTTTTTTTTTTTTTTTTTAGGCTGTAGCCTCATTTATTAACTATCTATAACATGTCACATATCCTCATATAACATCAGTAGCCCTATTCCACCCCAATCTCAACCCACCTTCACACTCACCCAGTCTTGCACCTTTAGGGTATGAGTTGCAACCTCACTGCCTGAGTAACTAGATCCTCCTACCTGGTCTACCCCACTCAAGAGTGGGTATAGGTTGTGAGCCCCAACCACCTCAAGTACTTGGCATCTAGTACACCTGACCTACCCCTATTAGTGCCTCTTGTCTTGCCTGTCTTGCTAGTCTTACCCATCTTGCCTGTCTTGCCCATCTTGCCTGTCTTGCCTGCCCATGTTGCCTATGTTGCCTATGTTGCCATTTTGCCATCTTGTCTGTCTTGCCCATCTTACCCATCTTGCCCATCTTGCCTGTCTTGCCCATCTTGCCCGCCCATGTTGCCCATGTTGCCCATGGCCCCTGTTGCCTGTGTTGCCCCTTTTGCCCATTTTGCCCATCTTGCCCATATCACCTGTCTTGCCATCTGTCCATCTTGCCCATGTCGCCCATCTTGCCATCTTGCCATCTTGCCCATCTTGCCCATCTTACCCATCTTGCCTGCCCATGTTGCCCATGTTGCCTGTATTGCCTGTGTTGCCTGTATTGCTCATATTGCCTACCCATGTTGCCCATGTTACCCGTGTTGCCCGTTTTGCCCATTTTGCTCATTTTGCCTATCTTGCCCATATTGCCTGTCTTGCTGTCTGCCCATCTTGCCCATGTTGCCCATCTTGCCATCTTGCTATCTTGCCTGTCTTGCCCATCTTGCCTGTCTTGCCCATCTTGCCCATGTCACCTGTCTTGTCATCTTGCCGTCTTGCCCATCTTGCCTATCTTACCCATCTTGCCTGTCTTGCCCATCTTGCCCATCTTGCCCATCTTGTCCATCTTGCCCACCTGTGTTGCCTGTATTGCCTGCAATAAAGCTGCTTGAATCTGCTTCCCATCTACCACCTCTAAGTGTGTCAACTCCACAAAGGCCTTCCAAGCCTTTGCCCACTACTCTACCACACCACTCAGCTCTTCCAGCACTTCCAACAAATCCTCTTCCTCTTCCTCACTCAGGATTGCCCTCCAGACTATTACTGAAGATCAGTCTCTTGCCTTTCCAGTAGCTTTCTTCTCTGCCAGCCAAATCCACATATCAACATCTCTAGTCCTGAGCAAGGTCCCTTCCCAGACCCTGAATTCTATATCCACTATCTTACCATACTCTGCCATGACCTCCTTGACTCTCCTTCTTGTCTCCACTGCTATCACCATGGGCACTCCTTTCATCAGCAGTTGTACTACCCTGGGATCCTATCTCAGGTAATGTGCCATAGGGACACACATCTCTCTAACAGTCAAACTAACCTTTAGTGCCTCCTCCAATGGCTCAGCCTTCTCAAAGCCCACCTTTACTCCCTCCAATCCCTTCAGAAACTTTACTAATGCTGCTCCAGCCACCTACTTAGCAATAAGTCCCAACACCATTTTCACCATCACTACTAGGCCTCAGAGACACAGTATAACTGTAAATACTGAGATTAATTTTTTGAGTAACAGGGCCACTGCCAGGGCCATCACACCATCTGCCAAGTTCCCCTGCCCTTTAAGCCCCTGCCACTCAGCTGTGCCATCAGCAGTTACATCTGGATTTTTTTCCAGATTGATAGTCCTGTTACTATCAGCCATTATGCTCACTCCAGCCACTACTCCCCCAGCTCCACTACTCTTACTGCCAAGGACTGCTCTCCTACAAACTGCTGTCTTCTCCATCTCCTTACCTTTCCTCGGCTATTCCTCTAGCCCAGATGTCTGTTATCTCTCTTTCACTGTCTCTACAAAGCTCATCCTCCCAGACCCCTGTCCTCTACCACTGCCTCCTCTCCCTCTTTGTCCTCCCACCAGCAGCCCCCTCATACCCCCCCCCAGGCCAGGACCTCTCCCCACCTGCTGCTAGTTGAATATGCTAGGGCCACCCTATCTAGTATATACACCAGATTGCTTGTTGGTTGCTATATTGTTAGTCTCTTTTCTCCAAAAATATTGTTGTAAGTACTTTCCAAAGATTATGTAATCTGAATGGTACTGGAGAAAGATGTCTACATAAAATCTCTATATTTGTAAAGTTTCTATATTTGTGAAATAACTGCTATTTGTAAGAATTTAGGTACTATAATTAAATGTCTATTTTCTATTTCTATTTCATATTATACATCATACTATATAAGAAGTATAAATAGATATACTCTGAGAACTTTAGTATATATTAATTACTTTAAGATATATTTATCATCTATATATATAATAATCCAGAGAATTGATCAGTATCTTCAGACTCTTATTCTTAGCTTCATTCAGACCCTATCAGTATCTCTATCTTAGATTTACATATAAAGTCAATCAAAATTGGCTTCAATAGATCTAGATACATATACTAAGAGAATTTCACCTTAGTAAAATAGTTACTACAGATTTACTAACTATAGATCTATTATACTATTAGTGAATAACTATAAGATCTCTTAGTTTTAAAGCAGGCCTATATAAAAATACTACTAGTTTATAATAAAACTTTATACTATCTATAAATAAAATATTATAGTACTAATATAGGTCTAGTTCTTCTTAAATAATATCTAAAGGATAAATCTGGCTATCTACTAAAGTATTATTAGCTATTAAAGTTCTATTCTCTAAAAAAAAAAAAAACCTCTAGAATAGAGTAACTTAAATATAAAAGAAAATAATAGTATAGATATAGATATTGTAATGGTGACCTCAGAATAATGACATCAGCACAAGAGATAGTCTTTTCTTACAAGTCATCAGATCAGAGTATAGGAAGATTATATAGTATTACTCACCTGGACTACAAAATAAGCAATGATAACTAACCATAAGTTATTGTGACTATAAGACAGACATCTTGAGGAATATAAAAGTAGAATCAAGGAACCACAGTAGCAGCAATCCAAACAAAGCTCACAGAAATAGTTCTAAAGACTTACTATAAATAAAATATCTACTGCTCACTAAACCTCAAGGTCTAGGAACCACCAAGGCCCCTCAGTCCAGGATAGGATGTTCCAAGACATCAGAAGAGCTATGAGGACTCACACAAGAAGGACTCCTAGTATTAACCTGGATACTGGTGACCTCTATCATTATATTCTCTACTGCTATAAAATGGAAATAAGGATTACTATTGCTACTAAATATCTCTAGATGTGGCAAGAGTATGAAATAGGAAACCTTCTCTACTGGGAATTCCCTCAGGCCAGTCACTAAGAAATACAAGATACCACCCCTATGGATATATATAAAATAAGAATAGCCAAGAAGATTCATCAGGTCTTCAGACATATACTATGGTTGATCCCTAACTTGGAGTACACTAGAATCTCAGACTTCAAGAAACTGTCAGCCTGCTATACTAATGCACTAGAAGCTATAGTAGCTACAGAGACTCAGTCTACTATTACCCTCAATAGTGATAAGATAGAAGAGTTCTGGAATCCTATCCTTGAGAACAATTCTGATCAGTTCCTGCAAGAATTGATCTCAATATTCCAAGGCCCTAGTATCTATGTTAGACCTCCCCAAGACCTCACATTTGCTTCTTATTTTGTAGAAGAGAATGTCATAGATTGGAGAGCCCCAAGGCCTTTTCTCTGGTAACATTCAGGTTACACAAACTTCAGACAACACTTTTGACAACATTTTCAAGTATTGGTGTTATCAACATAGCGAGCAACATGCATTCTGGTGAGCGTACTAGGTAGGGGGGCCCCAGTGCCTTTGACTGGCAGCATGTGGGGGGGGGTCGAGGTGCTGGTATTGGTATGCCAAGTGCTTCAATGAGGGGACATAGGGCTGGGGGTGGTGGCAGAGGAGGTGTAAGGCTGCACAGGGGAGGGAGGATGACCTTTGCAGATAAAGTCAGGATGGGAAAGCAGGTGACTGGGCTAGATGGCTGGCTGGAGCTGGGGAAGGCATCTACTACCATGAGTGGCATAGAGGCCTCTCCACTGGGGGATCAGCATAGTGGGGCTGGAGATGTAGTGGCTGAGGTGGTGACTGCTGATGGCAGTGTGATGGGCAATCTAGAAAAAAATCCAGATGTGATGACTGATGGGGGATCTGGACAGGGGTGTGGCGCAAGACCTGGAGACCTGGCTGATGGTGTGATGGGCCTCGTGGCAGCCCCATTACTCAAAAAGTCTAGATCAGAATTCGCCGTCACACTGTGCTTCTATGGCTTGGCGGTGATGGCGAAGATGGTGCTAGGGCTGCTGGCTAGCAAGGTGAAGGGTGCAGCCTTGGTTAAGTTCTTGAAGAAGCTGGAGGTGGTTGAGGTGGGGTTTGAAGAGGAGAATTTGCTACTGGAGGCAGTGGAGAAGAGTGTGGTGGTTGGAGGGATTTCGGTGCCAATGGCGAGGTGTATGTGTTGGGATCCCTGAGTGGTTCATCTGATAATTGCGGATATACCAATAGTGAAGAAGGAGGAGGCAAGGAAGCTGGTCATGGATGTGGTGAAGGAGTATGGCAAGGTGGTCGATATTGGGTTCAGAGTATGGAAGGGGACTGAGCTCAGGACAGGAGATATGGATGTCCGGTTGAGACTGTTTAGAATGGAGAATACCAGAAAGGCTAGGGACTGGCCAGTGGCACTGAAGTGGGGCCCAGTGGAGTGCAAGGTATTGAGGGTGAAGGGGTCAGAGGAAGATGAGGAGGACCTGCTGGAGGCACTTGAGGACCTGGCAGGGGCTGTGGAGAGGAGGCAAAGGGCTTGGAGGACTTATGAGGCTAGGATGGTAGTGGAGGTGATTGAGGGCAAGAAGGTGCAAATGGACAAGGTGCTTTGAGAGAAGGCAAAGGGGAGACAGCTGTAGAAGGATTTGCTGGCCAGCTTGGATGGGGTCAGAAGGCAGGGGCTATGGAGGAGGGCGCTGGAGTGAGTGCTAGCATCTGGGCAGAGGCTGGGCGGCAAGGGGGGAAGACGAAGGAGAGTGGGGGACAGGGGCCGGAGGAGGTGGTAGTAGACATGGTGATGGTGGATGATAATCAGATCCAGTATAGTGTCCCCGAGTGGGAGAGGGGGAGTTGGAGGATGTGTCAGAGGATGGTTGGGATGAGTCTGTGTGAACTGAGGAGGGGAAGGGGGGAGAGGCAGATTTGGCACAGGCAGAGGAGATAGTTGGGGGGGAGAAGTGGCTGTTGAGGGTGCTGCAAAATATGGTAGCTGAGGAACTGGGAGAGATCGATTTCTGGGTGATCAGTGAGGACTTCTGGGGGCAAGTGCTGCGAGGGAAGGAGGTTGTAAGGAAGTTGAGAGATGAAATAATGGTAGCTCTTCTGGAGGCAGAGGAGTATGAGGTTACTAAGGCAAGGGAGGCAACACTCTTGAGTATTGCCAACAAAAGGGCAGCTTATCTGTGGGGGCCACGGAAGGGACTGGCAAAGTGGCAGGTGGTGTGTGAGGAGCACTGGGCATCAATGGAGATGGTGGATGGTGAGGACTGCATGGAATTGTTGGCAGCTCTGGATGAATAGCAAAATGTGGAAGATGAGATTGTGGTGGAACGTAACCTGGATCTGGCTGGAGAGGAAGTGAGCATGGAATTATAGATGTGGAGACATTAACACTCTCAAATATTTCGCTATAATTAGTACAACCAACATTTTCTCTATGAACGTCAATGGGCTTAGGGGGACTGGGAGGTGACATATGATTTTTGGATGGCTGAAGAAACTGGAGGCGGATCTCTTCTTACTTCAAGATTTACAGTATGAGGGTGAGGAAGATGGCCTGGAATAGACAAGAGAGTGGGGTGGGGTGGCAGTTTGGCAGGGTAAAGTAGGAATCCTGGTTAGGAAGGGGAAAGGGGACATTGCAGACACTGGACATTGGGGTAGTAGATTAGTGTAGGGGATATGGTGGAGGCCTGGTTGGAACTCAATTGTGGTGGGATCTTATTATTACCCAGCTGAGAGGGAGACCCGAGTGGCATGGATTGGAGATCTGCGGGATTCTGGGCTCTTGGTTGAGACTGGGGTGGATTGTCTGGGGGGTGATTTTAATATGGTATGAGAGAGTAGGCTGGACAGAACTGATGGGGGATGGGGTATGGCTGGAAGGAGTGGGGGATTGGAGAACTGGGAAGAGATGGAGAGACTCAGCTCACTGGTGGATGCCATGTGACTTCAGAATGGGGATCGATGTCTATATACTCACTGGGTGGGAGGACTTGGTACTAGGATTAATTGGATTCTGACTGCTGAGTGTTGGGGTAATATGGTTTGGGAGATGATGGAGGTCGAGTGGTGCCCTTGGTCAGATCACTGGGGTATTTGGGGAGGCAGGAAGTTTGGAGGGAGCAGAGAGGGGCCAGGACATTGGCATCTGAACTCTTCACTGCTGGATGAGATGGACCTGTGGAATGCATGAGTGGTGGTAGTATGGTCCAAGGTTAACAATTGGAGGAGAGCCAGGATGAGGATTGGAGATAGGTGGCGTAGACTGAAATCTGAAGCTCAGAGGTACTGGGGGGAAGTGGGGAAGGAGTGAGGTACTCAGTGGAGGAGACAAGTCCGATGGGCATCTAGGAGACTAAAAAGACTACTTCTGGATTAGGCTGGACTACTGGAGGAGGAGGAGGTATTGGACTGGAAGACTAAGCAGGCTAAGCTAGAAGTGGTGGAGCTGCAGGATTTGCTGAGAAAGAAGGAAGCAGTGCAGGCTCAGGCCCTGGTGGCAAGGCTATGGTGGCAGGGATTAGAAGAAGGAGAAAGGCCCACAAGGTTTTTGTCCTGTCTCCTTCACACTAGGGGAGCAAGACACCAGTGGGAAGGAGTCCTTAATGATGAGGGAGAGATGGTATTAGGGGTGCAGGAGATCTTTGGCCAGCTGAGTACCTATTGGAGTAACCTCTAGAGTGAAGAGAAGGGAGGGGAGGTGGTGCAGGACATTGAGCGGCACCTGGAAGAGTGGCACCCAAATCCTGCAGCAGGGTTGGGGGATCTTGGCCAACTGGTTTTGAGAGAGGAGATCCTTCGAGTTCTGGCATCAACAACCCTGGGAATGGTACCTGGGGAGGATGGTTTGCCTTGGGACTTTTGGAAATGTATGGCATCAGTAGAGGAGGTACTGGAGGTGATGTTGCTGATGTGTGATGCGGTCATCAGTACGGGGGAGTAGATTGGAGGGCAGCAGTTGGGGCTGGTGTCCCTGCTGTATAAGGACAAAGGGCGTAAGGAGGACTGGAAGAACTGGAGGCCAATTATGCTGCTGGATATGGACCGCAAGCTGGTAACCAAAATCCTGGTGGCAAGGCTACAGGGTGTGGCTCACCAGGTGCTAGGAAAGGAGCAGCAAGGCTTTGTGAGGGGCTGACTGATCCGGAATGGCATGGCATGGGTTCATGGTGTCATTGAAGGTGCTCGGGCTGCAGGGGTGGATGGCCACTTGGTTTTCCTGGACCAGGAGAAGGTCTATGATAGGGTCTAGAGAGTATGATTAGAGAAGGTACTGGAGTGCATTGGGGTACCAGTGGACATTTGTCGGGCACTCATTGGATTACTGGTAGGGAATAGGGCTGCGATTCTGGCAAATGGACACAGGGGGGCCTCTTTCCCCTTGGGGAGGGGGGTGCCTCAGGGTGATCCACTGTCACCTATCCTTTATGCCTTCACCCTGGAGCCTTTGTTGGATAGAATCCGGTGCAGGGTTGGTGGACTGAATATCTTAGGCATCAATTGGAAGGTGGGGGCCTTTGCAGATGATATGGTGGTTGGGTTGGACTCAGTGACAGATGTGGCTATGCTCAAGGAGACAGTTGAGTGGTATGAGAGGTGTTCTGGGGCGAAACTCAACTGGTACAAGTGTGAGACAATGGTCCTAGGGGAAGGAGTCATAGGTGGGGATGTCATTGGAACAATTGTCCCAGCTGGAGGAGTGGTACAGTACTTGGGTATCTATTTCTCAGTGTACAGCTCTTTACTTCCCAAGGAGTGGTGGGAGCGCAAGCTGGTAGAATGGGGGAAGATACTGATGAGTTGGGGTGGTAGACAGGTGTCACTGGCAGGAAGGGTAACTGTTCTGAATGTATATTGGATGCCAAAGCTTTGGTATCTGGGCTACCATTTGGACTTCCCTAAGTGGGTGGTTAAAAAGCTTCTCAAGATGGCCTGCTCTTGGCTCTGGGCTGGATGCCAGAGTCAGATTGATTGGGAGGTACTAGCACTTCCTGTGGATCATAGAGGACTTGGCCTGGTGGACTTTCCCAAGAGGCTACTCTGCTTGAGGGTGTAGTGGATGAAGAGGGCCAGTGAGTTGAGAGGAGGAGAATGAGTGCCCCTTATGCAGTGTTTGTGGGAGGCAAAGGTGTTGCCAAGGGGTGGCTCAGGTGATCTACTGTCCTTGGTGGCCTTGGATGGTAACCAGAGGATGAGATATAAAGGATTCTGGTGGGGAGTGGTCGATGGGGCCCATCGCATTGGGATTCATTGGCAAGGTACTGAAGGGGATGAGGACTAGGGACCGGCAATGTGGAGGTGGGACAGGCTCTTGTTGGGAGAGAATCTGGTCAAGGACTTCCGCTTAGAGGAGGGCATAGGGTGCCTTAGGGGGTTGGGGCAGAACCTTTGGCTGGAGACCTGGCAGGGGGCTGGGATCGGGGAGAGATGGGACTGGGCAGGCATCTGGTCATGGATCAAGGTTGTGTCGAGGTGGCTCCCGCCAAAACTCTGGGTAGCATGGTGGAGACTGCTATATCAAAATGTGATGCTAAACTTTAGGGCCAGCCATCTGGTGGATAGAGGGGTCTTTGATTATGAGAAGTGTTATAATGTAGAGCAGGAGAGAGGGGTGGTACAGACCCCTGAACATTGGCTAGGGGAGTGTGAGAGTATGGAGAATTTTTGGAAGGTAGTTGGGGAGAGGTTGAGAGTATCAGTGCCTGACCCTGTGGTGGGTGGGAGGTGGGTGACACTGCAGTTAAGGCTGGTGGGGGGGATGGGGAATGAGTAGCTGACAGTTGATTGGGCCGTCGCGATATGGGTGGGGCTTGCAGAATACTAGCGGAGCGTCTTTGAGAGGGGCCCCTGGCAGCCAGTGAGACTGAGGATAGTGAGGTGGGAGGAGCTGATGCTCGAGCTCTTCAAGGCATGGTAGATTGGTTGAGGCCCCAAGGGGGGGGGACATAAGGGACTAGTAAGGAGGATTGTAGAGAAGAGTGGTGGAAGAGTTGTGGTGAAGGTAGATGGAGTGTCATTTACAGGAAC
>RBNI01004644.1:0-13677 GCA_003990745.1 Jimgerdemannia flammicorona | reverse complement strand
CCCCCCTCTCACCCTCTCTCGATGAAAGACTACTTTGTCAAATACTATCTCCACCTGCCCACCACTCTGTCCACAGATCTTTTCTACCAGCTGGTAATATCGCCCACTCTGGAGACCCCAATTAACCCACCACCTAGTCAGTAGATCTCCCAACAACTCCTCCCACCTCAACAACTTCTCCTGTATCTCTATCTATCACCCTTCCTCAAAAATGAAGAGCCAATGTCCAGCCAACCCTACCCACACTACTATAACTCACCCTACAGTAAGCTACCCATTACCAACACCTCCCATCAGTCTAGATTTCAAATCCTCCCAGTGACCTCTCTCTCCATCTGACCTCCTTTCTACACCCAGCCAGTCTTCTATAGCTATCCAAAAGTCCTCCAAAACCTCACACTCTCCCAGCCAATGTTTGGGCATCTGCACAAAACCCCCAGCTTACCCAACATTATAACACTCCTCACAATCCAGTTAGCCACCATCTACCAGATACCCAGCATGGAAATTTAACATAACATTCCTCTGCAGCATTCACCACCAAACTACCCAGAACTTGGAAGGAAGCCACCTCCGCACTCCAGTACTCTAGAACCAGATTCCTGCCCAGTCCTACTCCTCACCAATCCCCACTACCTGTCAACCACTTGGTCAAAGATCCTGACCAAGTCTCTGCTGATATTCCACTCTATCACCAATATTGAACTCAGCAAGCAGAATCCCCCCTAGAAGCAGTTGGTTCCATCACCACATACATAGCAGGGCTCTACACCACCTCCCTCTCATTTCTACACCAGCATAAACCTATCCATTGTACTCTATCCACCACCCCCCACCAGAAGCCCTTATACTGCATCCATCAGCTTTCATTTAGACCCACCAGAGAGAGCAAATCTCCTGAGGACCCTTGAGGGGAGAATCTCATCTCCCATACCTTCTGCATCAGTAGTACCCAACCTCCTCTCTGTAGTTCAACTGCCCTTTTCAACCACCAAGCTTGCAGGCAGTGTAACCTTTTAGGAAAGTCCACAAGACCCAGGCCTCTCCTAATCACCAGCTCCACAAGAGTATTCCAACTGATCTGGGACCTTCTTCCTGCTCAAATCCAATCCCTAGTCAGTTTTGTCAGCTTCTTCACCACCCAGGCAGGAAAGTCTAAGTGATATGCTATATACCATAGCTTGGAGAATCAGTAAACATTCAAGATGAACACCTGTCCTGCCAGGGAGATGTGATGACCCCCCCAACCTCTTAGAGCCTCTCCCCAAATAACCACCCTCCTCTCCCACCATACCTGAGATAAGACCAACCCATATACAGAGAGGAAGATACTGAGATACCACACCACCTCTCCTGTGGAGACAATTGTTCCAATGATATCTCCTCCCATTAGCCCATTCCCCAACACCATTGTCTCACACTTATGCCAGTTGAGTTTTACCCCAGAGTGTACCTCATACTATTCCACTATTTCCTTAAGTGCCTCTACATCCACCACTGATCCAAGCCCAACAACCATATTATCTGCAAAGGACCTTCTGCACCACACTATATATAGAGAGTCTGACCACCTTTCAATAGATCCTATCCATTAAAGGTTCTAGTGAAAGAGCATAAAGGATAGGAGACAGCAGGTCTCCTTGAGGAACTCCTCTCTCCAAGGGAAATACCAAACTCCTGTAACCATTACACATTAGTGCTGCCCTACTGCCCTCCAACAAATTCAATATAGAAGCCCAAAACTATGGTGAAACACCAATTCTGTCCAGTACCTTGCCCAGTATTGAAATATGTAGGTTACAACTCGATATATGGTGGCGCAGCCTTCCTTGACTATGTCATCATATAAACGTCACTAATGGCGACATGTAAAAGTGCGTAAGAATTAGCAATAAACACTTTGCTTCTCTCTCCAAAGTCCACATTCCACAACAGGTTATGAGCCCTGGTTAGTGGCTATATACCCCTCTTACACATACGCTACACTACGCTATACAATGGCTACTAGTTCAAGCAGTGCTAGCAGCACACCGCCAAGTTCTGGTAACACGAACACAAATACAGCCGGAACAGGTTTCGCTTCCATGACGACGAACATTCCGGCAGTGGTACCAACATCAATGGTAAAGAGGATGATTCCTGTCTTTGATGGTAAGGACTACACCATATGGGCATATCATATGAAGAATCTCCTTGAAGAATGCGGTTTGGAGGACTACTAGAAGCCACAGGTGTAAGTAATGACATATGACACCGTGAAAGATTGCAAAGCGCTAAGGGAGATTACGTTCACTCTTTTGAATGTACAAATGAAGCTGGTAATCAACGCTACGATGGTGAATGAAGCCTGGGAGATTTTACGCAATCACCATCAATAGGCATCCGCATCAAACAGATTCCACTTAAAGGCGCAACTATTCAATCTTCGAATTAAGTTCAAGGAGAGCATCCGGGACTATGCCAATCGAGTTGACGAGCTGGTGAATCAAGTGAATTCCCTTACATCTATGCTGGCGGACACCATCAAGGATGAAGACAAGGTCCTGGCTCTTATACGAGGCCTTCCCGAAGCGTACAATGTGGTTGTCACTGCTATGAGGGAATCCGGCAGATTATCAGATTATAAGCATATTGTCACAAGCCTTTTAAACAAGGAAACAAGGCTAGGCAGCAACAACGCTAATGAGGAATACAACGAGAAAGCATTCTATGGCAGAGCACGTAGATGAGGCAAAGGCAAGCCGAACAAAGGTCGAGGCCAGCAATGCGAGAAATTCGACGGTAAATGTTTTTACTGTAATAAGTGTGGACATCGTGAGCAGGACTGCAACTACAAGAAGAAGGAAAAGGGTGGCCAACAGCAAGAACAATGGCAGGCAAACACGGTGGACGCCAACAATGAAAACAGCAGTGGCGGAGGTCTATTCTTCGCAGAAGTAGTGACCTATCTATATGCAGAAACCATTGAAATAGGAGGAAATTCGGAACCAACTGCCAGTTCCACCAATGCCAGTTGCAGATGCAATTCCACCAGTTCGACATCTACAAATCCTGGTCAACAAAACACTTTTCAGACAGCGAAAAATGGTGACGTCAACATCGGTGCCAGTGCAAATGTAAGCTATATGCCGAACAGTGCTTATGCATGCAGCGAAGAGGTCTGGCTCATGGATTCGGGCACAATACAGCATATGACGGCTCACCGGGAGTGGTTCTCTATGTACGAGAAGTTCGAGTATCCCATACCTATCAAGCTAGGTGACAATAACATCATTTATGCTCAAGAGAAAGGCAATGTAGGCATACATCTATATGGAAACATTGATGAACCTTCAGGCACCTTCGTGGATGTACTATACATTTCAGATATAGGCAAGAACCTCTTCTTGATAGGCCGGATGATGGCTCGCAGGGACAGAGGAGTAAATATACGCCCGAATGGTGTAACAGTAATCAATCTGAAGAACAATAAGGAGTTAATGTACACATCAAAAAAGGGGAATCTATATGCAATCAATGGCATGCTGAGTGGCACTACATCTGCATATTCTACAACTATGACAGGAGAGGATTTCTGGCATATAATATATGAATGCTTAGGACATATCAGTAAAACGAGCCTGGAACAGATGATAAGGAGTAAGTCCATATACGGTTTACCAGACTATACGCCACCGGATTTCTTTTGTGATAGATGCACAGCAAACAAGGCTTCCCAGCAACCTTTTCAGGAACGAATGAAGTGAGCGGCCAGCATTCTCGATTTGATTCATATGGATATTTGTGGCCCCATGCGAACGGCATCACACTCCAGGAAGAAGTATTTTATTACATTCATTGATGATTATATATGCAAAGTCCACATATATCTCATTGCGGGGAAAAACAAGGCATTTGATAAATTTCAGGAATTCAAGGCAGCTGTGGAGAACGAGACAGGACATAGAATACAAACCCTACACTTAGATAATGGCAAAGAATACGTCAACAAAGGTTTCAGACATTTCTTGAAGAAGAACGGTATACAGCACTCTACGACAGCCCCTTATACACCTCAGCAAAATGGCGTGGTAGAATGATTCAATCGAATGGTAGTGGAAATGGCTAGAACGATGATGAATACAGCTGGCTTACTAAAGTCCTTTTGGGCAGAAGCAGTGAATATGGCGGCATATATTCGAAATCATTATTTCTCTCGAGCTCTAAGCAAGGATCCTGGCAAGCAATTCAGGAACGACAGCAATCTTACCCCTGAGGAATTATGGAATGGATCCAAGTCTAACATTTCACACTTACACATATTCAGAAGCGAGGCATACATTCTGGACAAAGGTGGCAACCGAGGCAAGTTCGAACCTAAGGCAGATAAGCATATATTCCTTGGATATGATGGAGCGGGATACAGACTTTGGAACCCGCAGAAATGACATATGATCATTTTATGCGACGTACAGTTCAAAGAGACTAAGCAGGAAATTTACGTGGAAATTCCTATCTCAAATCTGACGGTGAATTCGACGGTACAGCCAGCGACATCTATGCCAACTGCAAAGGCTAGCGGAACAACATCTACACTCGGAACGACACCGAAGACTACACCAAAGACATTCTTGAGACCTATATCAGCGAAAACGCAACTCATTCAAATGGAAATGAAGTTGCAAGAACCAAGGATAACAGAAATTATGGATGAGGATGACGAAGAGGATACCTTTCCGAAGGGTAAGAAGAAGCACAAATCTGGGATGGATAACAAAATCCAAGCAGATATGGGAAATTACTGGAACCCACCCAAGTCATCTCATTGCAAACAACATCACATGAACTATGCCTGCGAATGTGCTTACATAGCAATGACCGGTGAGCCAGTACACTATGATGAAGCCATTCATTCGAACGATAAAAAGGAGTGAAGAAGGGCTATGGACGAGGAGTATAGTTCGCTTATCAAAAACAATACTTGGGATCTAGTAAGCCTTCCAGCAGAGCGATAAGCTATAGGATTGAAGTGGGTCTACAAGATCAAGCGTAAGGCTAATGGCAACGTAGAATGGTATAAGGCTCGATTTGTAGCAAAGGGGTACTCACAAGACTATGGCATAGACTATGACGAGACATTTTCCCCAATATTTAAGTTGACTTTGCTTAGAATACTTCTTGCGATCGGAGCCAAGTACGACTATGAAATACACCAAATGGACGTAAAGACAGTGTTCTTGAATGGTGATATAGACACGGAGTTATACATATGACAACTACAAGGATATGAACTATACAACAATGACGGAAATGAGCTCATATATAAATTACACAAAGGGCTCTATGGAATCAAGCAAGTGGTAAGGTTGTGGAATCGAAAGATCGATGAATATCTCCTAGACAACAGATTCAAGCGTTGTGAAGCCGATCCATGCATATACACCTGACATATATCCTCAGGAATGGTATACCTGGAAATTTGGGTTGACGATATTATTTTAGTTGGAACGGCAAGTGAAATCAATGACGTAAAGGCTACACTACGTCAGGAATTCAAAATGACGGACTTAGGCGAAGCGTTCTATCTCCTTGGAATATCGATTATACGTAACAGGCGCAAGCACGCTATACACCTAACGCAAGCTACATACATTCGAAATATTCTCGAGCGATTCGGGATGAGTGAATGCAAACCAGTCGGAACACCTATGAAAACATTCGTGAAACTAAAGAAGTCTGACACTATGTCCGAGGGAAACGACATCCCCTATCGACAAGCCGTGGGATCCCTTATGTATCTTATGTAAGGGACGAGACCTGATATCTCTTTTGTGGTAAACAAAGCGGCGCAGTATTCTTCATGCTACAACAATAGCCATTGGATGGCAATCAAGCGAATTTTCAGGTACATCAAAGGAACCGCAGACTATACGCTTAGTTTGGGCAGTGATAATGGGCAAAGTAGGAGTACTATATGCCTATCCGGTTCTTGTGATGCCGATTGGACCGGCGACTTAGATGACAGAAGGTCTACGACTGGATACATCTTTAAAGTAAACAATAGAGCCATTTCGTGGCAAATGCATAAGCAACCTTCAGTGGCAACATCCTCTATGCAAGCAGAATATCAAGCGTTGTCAATGGTAACAAAGGAAGCTATCTGGCTTCGAGAACTGTTAAAGGAGCTGGGATACGAGCAACGGCACTCTACGCTACTCCAGCAAGATAACCAATCAACGATTACTTTGGCGAAGAACTCTATACATCACGCCAGAACGAAACACATTGACATACAGCATCATTTCATATGTGAATGCGTGGAAAACGGCACTATACACCTAGAATACACCCCAACAGAATATATGATGGCAGATTCATTGACTAAAGCCCTTCCAAAGGCAAAGTTTGACTTATGCATGCAAGGAATGGGTATTACGGGACTCTATGCTGGTAATTAAGGACAATTCGGGATGAGATAGGATAATAGAGTGACAGCAAGCTTCTTTAACATTGATCACTACATTGCAGATTTCTACCAACATTACTCATCTACAAATGTTCACATCTCTACTTTTCAACCTATTTTTCGAGCTTTAAGCAGGCAATTCAAATGTTTTTCGGTTTCTAGATAGTGGTCTGAATATTGCAGCGAGATTTGCAGTGGTTATAGCTTAGTATTGCAGTTTGGGTATTTGCATATCTTGTTGAGTGAGAGTATTGAAATATGTAGGTTACAACTTGATATATGGTGGCACAGCCTTCCTTGACTACATCATCATGTAAACGTCACTAATGACAACACATAAAAGCACATAAGAATTAGCAATAAACACTTTGCTTCTCTCTCCAAAGTCCACATTCCACAACACCCAGCCATACCCACTGAATACAGTCGTAGGCCTTCTCCTGGTCTAAAAAGACCAGTCTACCATCCAGTCTACAAGTCTGGGCCCCTTTAATAATGCCATGCACCCAGGCAGTCCCATCTCTGATAAGTCTACTTCCTATAAAGCTCCGCTGCTCCTCACCCAGCATCTGTTGAGCAACCTTCTGTAGCCTCGCAACAATTATCTTAGTCACTAACTTCTGGTCCATATCCAGAAGCATGATTGGTCTCCAGTTCTTCCAGTCCTCTCACCTACCCTTATCTTTATACAATAAGGCCACCAGCCTCAAGTCCAGCTCACCAACCCACTTGCCATACAGAAGAACATGGTCACAGAGGGCAGCCATCTCTTCTAACACTCCAGGGACCTTCACCATCTTCTTTCAGAAGTCCCAAGGTAACCCATCCTCCCCTGGTACTGTCCCAAGCTTAGTTGCTGCAAGGACTCCCTGGATCTCCTCCTCTTGGACTGGTAAGACCAAATCACCCAGTCCCTCCACCTGTGGCAGCTCCCACTCCTCCGGTATGTTGCCAATTGCCTCTTTCTCTGTACTCCCTTCTTCCTCACTCCACAGACCCTGCCATCTTTCCTTCAAAACCCCCAAGATCTGTTGCGTACCATGCACTATATCCCCCTCAACATCCAAGACCCCATCCTACTAATGTCATACCCTCCTAGCTTTGAGGAGTCTAGACAAATACCTAGTAGGCTACTCTCCCTTCTCAAGCACCTGCCACCTTAACCTGGCAGCCATATCTCGCATATAAATCTCTTTCTCCTCTCTCAACACCTGTTGCAGTTCCACTATCTCCAATTTTGCCTGCTCTAACCTCCAATTTTCCACCTCATCAGAAGAAAGCAAATCAGCCCATTCCATCTGCAATCTCATCAGCCTATTTGAAGCACACTGGATGTGCTTCCTCCTCTGTCTCCCAGCCTCTCTACTAGCTTCTCCCCAATAGACCCTCATAGCCTCCTTCAATCTCATCTACTGGACACTCACAGATAGACCCTCATGCCTCCAGATAGGAACCTTTGTCTGTATATCCTCCATCCATGAGTCTCACAACCCCTTCTCAGCCAGCAGAGAGGAGTTAAGGTACCAATGTCTGGGTCCATCTCCACTCCCCCCAAACTGCCCCTGTCCTAATAGTCTTCAGTGATCAGACCATGGGCACCACTCTACCTCCAAAGTCTTCTAAATATCAGCATCCCAACATCTGGCTGTCAGTATCCAATCAATTCTTGTATCTAAGCCATTCACCCAATGTATGTAGACCCTGGTGTCACCCGACTGTGTTCTGCCCATATCTCTTAAGGAACTAAGATTCTCCACTTCCTCCCATGCATCCAGGCCACTACTTCTCCCACTGGCATCTCTCCCTCCATCAGTTCTATCTAGGTGTGGATCCTGAACCATATTAAAATCACCACCCAGAACATCGACTCCTTCCTCCAAGAGAATACCCTCCTCTAGCAGTTCCTTAATCCATGCAATCCTCTCACCCCTAACCACAGGACAGTAGCAGGAGCCAACCCTTACCAATTCCCACCCTGGCCAATGCCAATCTCTCCAGACCAAGCAATCACCCTAGCTCCTGATACCCCCCAGATCTCTGCTACCCTTCTTCACCAGAATCACCACTTTGCCAAACTAAGCAGTAGCCCCACTCCATTCCCTAGTCCACTCCACCTGATCATCCTCATCCTCACACTATATATCCTGCAGTAAAAAGAGATCAGCCTCCAATCCCTTAAGCTAAGCAAAAATGTTCTTATACTGCCCAGATCCCCTTAACCCATTTATATTTAGAGAGAAAATATTAGTTATACTGTTCATAAGAAATAATGTTTTTGATTGATCACATTCTCTACAAATCTGCATTCAACTCCTCCTGTGCTAAGTCTAAGTTATGTTCTGCAGCTAGTTCCTTCTCCTCAGCTTCCTGTGCCTCCAACCCTCCCAGAAGTTCAGCCATCACCCCATCCTCTCTTTCCTCAAAGTCCTTATAATACTCCAGACAGACCTCCTGCCAGAGTTGCAAACCATGATGCTCAGCCCAACAGTAGGCAGCCCTCTCATCAGCAACAACTGTCAGCTCTGCCTCTCTCATCTTATCAACTTCATACCCCTCCTCCTCTATGAAAATCGCAAGAATCTCCACCTTCAGTGCCTCTACCACCCCATCTCCATACAGAATCTGCACCCAATGCTCCTCAGGCATCACACGCAGGTCTACTTCTCCCAACTCCTTGGCTGTGAGATTATTCATCACCTTGCTCATCTACAGCAGGTTCCCCACCTCCTTCCCTCCTGGTGTCCCTGGCCGCCCTGTATCTAACATCATGGTATCAGCTCCTACACTGGCAGTCTCATCCCACTCCTCCTCTGGGACATCCACCAGCTCATCCTTGTCAACTGCCACCACCTGGCCCCCTTTTGCCACATTGGGGACCCCAAAGTATACTTACTGAGCCACCCCTCTCTTTCCAACTGGGCCCCTCCTGATAAGAGGGGGGGGGGTGGCATCCAATTCCTGCTCCCAGACTTTGAATGTACCATCTACATAGGGGTCCTTGCTTAGCACCTTCCCAGCCCCTTCCTTGCTCACCTCCCCCCCCCCTCCTCTATTACTAGCCCAGATACTGGCTTTGATGCCCCCAGACTCCTCAGCTCCATCCACCTTCTTCTTTGCCCTTTCTTTCATACTTGCCAATAGCTTCCTCTGCCTCATGCACCCCTGGGCCCACTCCCACTGCCCCTTGTCAGTACAAATACACTTCTCATCTACAATCTCCAGATGTGTTAACTCTTCATACAATTTCCAGGCCTTTGTCCTCCTCTCAACAGCACTGCTCAACTCCTCCAGAGCCTCTAACAAGTTCTCTTCCTCCTCTTTACTCCCTCTCACCCTAGATACCTTATAGACAAAAGCCCCCCACATCAACACTAAGGGCCAGTCACTCATCTTCCCTATGGCCTCCCTTCCAGCCAGTTGAATTCTCACATCCATGTCACCTGTCCTGATAGAGGTCCCCTCCCATACCTGGAAACCAACATCTACCACATTGCCATACTCTGCCATCACCTCCTCCACCCTCCTTCTAGTCTCCTCCTTTGTCACCATAGGCACCCCCTTCACTAGTAGCTGCACCACCCTGGGGTCCCACCTCAGGCAATGTACCATGGGGACCACTATCTCCCCAACTGCCACTCCAGTCTTCAGAGTCTCCTCCAGTGGGCCCACCTCCCAAACACCCACCTCAACCCCCTCTAAATCCTTCAGGAACTTCACTGAGATAGCTCCAGCCATCTGCTTCAAGATAAGCCCCAAGACCATCCTCATCATCACTGCTAAGCCCTGAAAGCACAGTGTCACTGCAAACTCTGAGATCAATTTCCTGAGTAATGGTGCTACTGCCAGCCCCATTACACCATTGGCCAGGTCTCCCTTCCACATCTGGAACCTCTGCCCCACTCCACCATCAGCCATTACATCTCTTTTTTTTTCCTGATTCCCTGTCACACTTTCATCAGCAGTCTCACCCCCAGCCACAGCACCTCCAGCACCTATGCTCGCATCCTCCACCAGAGTACCTCCCCCCCTTCCTAGGCTCACCTTGTCCTTCCCTGCAGCAGCACCAGCCCTAGATCCAGCTGACCACCCACTTCTCTTCACCTTATCCACAAAGCTTGGGAGGCCAGGCCTTCCCCCATTGCCACCCAACACCAGTCCACTTCCAGAGCCCTTGCCACCTTTTGACCCTCCAAGGCCCCCATCCCCAGGCCATAACCCCTCTCTACATTCTGCCAGCTGAAAGCCCCAGGTCTACCTGACCCAGCATGCCCATCAGAACTCTTGCTTGATGATATTTTTATAATACCTTTTCTCCAAGTTGTATCAAAAACCATTGCTTGAAGTTGGTGTAACATGAATTGTACAGGAGAAAGGTATCAACAGATCAGTCTTCAACAGTTCACAGTACTGATAATACTTCAAGTCAAATATCCCTGATAGTTCCACACCTTCCACATAATCCTCACTCTGAAATCTAGCAACATTGTACTAAGATAGGAGATGATGTTGTTTGTAACTATTACAGGTAAAAAATTAAGACACACCTATTGATATAACTGACACTTTTATATAATATATACATGATACTGTTTCATCTATCTCCATAAACTATACTAGCCAAAAGTTCAAAATACTTAATAGTATGACTTTGAATATATATCAATACATAAAAGATAAACACTCTTGACAAAATCAAAAAGAACACAGAGACAAATAAAATCAATATCCAAGCTGTGGTGGGTATATTTATCTGAATTGCCTGACTATTTCTGTACTAATAATCCTGTTTAATCAAAAATATTTAGCCATACTCTTTAGTAGAATTTCAAAATCAGCTCATTCACTAGATTATATATATAGACCAGCCATTCACAACCATTGAGAGTGATCAATTGCATAGCATCTTTGGTCTCCTCAAGCATGATTTATATTTACCAAGTGCTGATACTATTTATAAAGATGTCCTGGAGGCCTATAGGAAGGAGCACAACAATCTCTGCCAGATATTTCAGATAAAATAAGGGCAGTACTGTGACCTTTGTAAGCTGAATTATATATATATTTTTTATAAAGAGCTCACAAATTTAATCTCACATTCAATAAGCAGAATTCAGTAGACAAAATTTTATTTATGATCGACACATAGACATCCCCCAATGTAATTTCATTTCTGGGCATTATCAGTTATTAGATTGACCTTAATTTATAGCTTAAATCTCTCACTCTTGACTTTGTCAAACTTGCTGGCCCTCATTCTGGAGACAACATTGCAGATGCTTTTATTAGTTATATCTGGGAGCTTGGAATTACAACCAAGGTAAAAAAGGGGGACTTACCATCAGGTTGGCATTTTGAAGAAGGTCCTAAAACAAAACATTTATTGGTTATTTATTTTCACATAAATATGCTAACTAAATATTTCAAGTACAGATTTTGGCTATTATAACAGACAATATTACAAATAACTCAACATTTTTCCAAGTTTTAGCAGCTAGCCTCAAATAGGAAAATGTGGCCTTTAGTGCAGAAAGCTGCTGTATACAATACTAGGCCCATATACTGAACCTTGCTATTTAGGACTATCTTATACATATAGACAAAACATCCAAGAGAGGAGGGGCTCTGAGTATAATTTCCAAGCTATACAAACTGGTTGTGTCAGTCTGATCATCTCCACAATAATGAGACAAATTTACTGCATAGTATAGAGCAATCAGTTTAGCCCTGAAAGAGCTTATATTGGATGTCTATATGCTTAGAACTCAACATTTGCAATGATCCAGCACATGCTGGAGTTTGCTGTAGTATACATTCTTTTTTTCTTTAGTTGACTGAAGTAACTTGTTTTGGATAATTGAAGATTTTTTTTTTTAAAAAAAAAAAACAAAAAAAGCCAATAGATTCAATGATGGCTGCTGATAAGAAAATATGGAGTGAGGCTCTAGGTGAAAGCAAGTGGGACATACTTAGGAATGATGTCAGAGTTTTAGAAGTAAGTGGTGATTGCTGTGACTCCACACTCATTTTGTCTGCCTCCATACAATACAGTACCTCACCACATATAACTGCTAGTGTTTCAATAATTATATGAAGGATATAGTCAAACAAATAACCCTGATAATAAGCTCTGCAATATCAGTATACAACCTTCTGATAATTAGCTAGAGGATAAGCTCAAGGATAGGCTGAAGGGTTGCAGTGATTTACAGTTAAGCCTAGATCAGAGAGATGCTATAGAGGTTGCTCTATGCAAGCTCAGAAAATACTACTCTAAAACAGATATCACTGTATACTCAATTAGTACAGATATGTCAGCATGTGGTTGTTGTCTCTTCCAAAACAGAGAAACTCCTGCAAAAACTCACTCTCTTTTCTCTGAACAGTGCTGGACCTATGCTTAAAGCTACAATACTATAAAGATCAGAGCTGGGAGTAGTACTTCATTGAGAGAACCAAGCAGGCCATAATCAAAGTATACTGGAAAAACTACACACTGCTGCAAGGTTCCAGCCAAAGTCTGAATGAATATATCAAGGGATCCCTCTTGTCCTATATTTACTTCAGCAGAAAGAAGAAGAGAGAGCCATCAGTGAAAGAGTTGCTGTCAATAGACAAACTTACCATTTATCTTACCAGCAACCACATGATCCTGCTAGAGAGTGTGGAGGTACTCAACTAGTGGATGGTAGGTTGTCAGGTAGGCATTGAGTCAATTTAACCCACTAATCAAATCACTGCTCTTACCCACTGGGGCATACAGCTGCATCAAATAGACTTCCCCAGCCTGTGTGGTATGGCTTGGGACTACCTGGCAATTCCTGCCTCCAGCACTCTCGTCGAGTGAGTGTTCTCAGATAAGGTAGACCTTGTTGCCCCAAAGAGGTGTATACTGAATACTGAGACAACTGAGCATATATGTGTCTGAAGTCTTGGTAGGGCTTGGGCCACTAAAATTTGGTAGGTTCTAGGGGTTCATGGATAAGTTGATTGGTCTTGTGAAATATTTAATACCTTTTAAAAATAAAAGGAAAAAAAATCTGAGAACTTGACCCAGAGTTTATGACCCAAGTAGAGCAGTGGTTGGTAGGGTTGGTGGTGGCAGTGGAGGGAGTATGCAAAATTTGTGGCCCTCTACCAGCAGTAAAAGGTAGCCCCAAGCTATCAGTACCTCAAGCTGTCAGTACCTGGGTTGGTGGGCAGATCAGTGGGTAGGTTGGTGGGCAGATTGGTGG
>RBNI01004643.1:0-13680 GCA_003990745.1 Jimgerdemannia flammicorona | reverse complement strand
CTATAAAAAAAAAAAAATAAAAAAATAAAAAAAAAAAGAGATATGTGGTATATTCCAGACAGCAGGCAGTGGTGAAGGATACTGATACCTCAATGTGGCTTTACTCAGGAGGAAGAAGGAGACATTTTCTAAATAAAGCTTTGCTATCAAACTGTAGAGAAATATAGCTGGGCAAGACAGGCAAGATGGGCAAGATGGCAAGACAGTAAGATGGGTGGGCTTACAGGAGAAGTTGTTAAGATGAGAGGGGTTGATGGAGAATCTGCTGACTGGGTGGTGGGTGGGTTGGGGTCCCCAGGGGGGGCAACATCATGGTCTGATGGAAGGGATCTGTGAATAGAGTGGAGGGTGGGTAGTGATGGTATTAGACAAAGTGGTCTTTCATTGAGTGAGGATAGAGGGGAGGGACCCCTCTAGGGGGATTGGGTGAGGGGTGGGCTCAATGTATTTATATGGGATAGATTGGTATATTAATAAAGGAAAGAGTCCAAGAGACTATAAAAAAAAAAAAAAAAAAAAAAAAAAAAAAAAAAAAAAAAAAAAAAAAAAAGACAGCAAGATGGGTGACATGGGCAAGATCATCCATCTTTCTCCTGTATAATTCACATTACACCAACTTCAAGCAACAGTTTTTTGACACAATTCAGAGAAAAGGTATTATAATAATGTCATCAAGCAAGAGTTCTGATGGGTGTGCTGAGTCGAGTGGACCTGAGGCTTTTGGCTAGCAGAATGTAGAGAGGAGTTATAGTCTGAGGATGGGGGCCTTTAGAGGGTTGAAGGGTGGCAAGGGCTCTGGAGGTGGACCAGTGTCTGGTGGCAATGGAGAAAGGCCTGGCCCTCCAAGCTTTACAGATAAGGTGAAGGGAAGTGGATGGCCAGCTGGATCTAGAGCTGGTGCTGCTGAAGAGAAAGGCAAGGCAAGCCTAGAGAGAGGGGGAGGTACTCAGGTAGAGGATGCAAGTGTAGGTACTGGAGGTACTGTAGTTAGAGATGAGACTGCTGATGGAAGTGTGATGGGGAATCAGAAAAAAAAAAGAGATGTGATGGCTGATGGTAGAGTAGGACAGGAGTCCTCATTGCAGAAGGAGGACCTGGTCAATGGTGTAATGGGGCTGGCAGTTGCTCTGTTACTCGAAATTGATCTTGGAGTATGTGGTGACACTGTGCTTCTTAGGCTTAGTGGTGATAGCAAGGATGGTCTTGGGGCTTATCTTGAAGCAGGTGACTGGAGCTGCATTAGTGAAGTTCCTGAAGGGTCTGGAGGGGGTTGAGGTGGGCTTTGAGAAGGTGGGCCCCCTGAAAGAGGCCCTGAAGACTGGAGTGGCAGTTGGGGAGGTAGTGGTCCCCATGGTGCACTGTCTGAAGTGGAACTCCAGAGTGGTATAGCTACTGGTGAAGGGAGTACCTATGGTGATAAAGGAGGAGACTAGGAGGAGGGTGGAGGAGGTGATGGTGGAGTATGGTGATGTGGTGGATGTTGGTTTCCAGGTGTGGGAGGGGACCTCCATCAGGATGGGTGATGTGGATGTGAGGATTAGACTGGCTGAAAGGGAGGCTACAGGGAAGATAAGTGACTGGCCCTTGGTGTTGATGTGGGGGGCTTTTGTCTGCAAGGTATCAAGGGTGAGAGAGAGTGAAGAGAAGGAAGAGGACTTGCTGGAGGCTCTGGAGGAGTTGAGTAGTGCTGTTGAGAGGAGGGTGAAGGCTTGGAAATTGTTTGAGGAGTTGATATATCTGGAGATTATTGATAGGAAGCATATTTGCACTGACAAGAGACAGTGAGAGAGGGCTCAGGGGCACAGGAGGTAGAGGGAGTTGCTGGCAAGCATGGAAGGTGGGGGTAAGATGATGACTGGGGGCCCTGTAGAGTCTGGGGGAGTAGTGGTAAGTAACTGGGCTAGCCAGAGAGGAGGTGATAGAGAGAAGGACCTGGAAGGAGCTGAGAAGGTACCACCCAAGGACCTGTTTGCTGATGGTACTTTTGAGGTCTGAGACCCAGTTGTGGATGATACTCCCTCTCTGATCAGGAGGGGTCCAGTAGCAAGAAGTCAGGCAGCAGAGAATGAGCTGATACAGGGTGCTCAGAAGGTGCACTTTGGGGTTCCTGACATGGCAAAGGGTGGATGAGTGGCTGTTGGTGAGGACAAGCTGGTGGATGTCTCTGAGGAGAGATGGGATGAGACTGCCAGTATTGGGGCTAATACCATGATGCTGGATGCAGGAAGGCCAGAGATGCCAGGAGGGAAGGAGGTGGGGAACCTGCTGTGGATGAGCAAGATGATAGATAACCTCATAGCTGAGGAGTTGGGGGAAGTAGACCTGCGAGTGATGAGTGAGGAGCACTGGGCAGAGATTCTGCAGAGAGAGGGAGTAGTGGGGGCACTGAAGGCAGAGATTCTTGCAATTTTCCTGGAGGAGGAGGGCTATGAGGTTGATAAGGAGAGGGAGGCAGAGCTTGCAGTTGTTGCTGGTGAGCAGGCTGCCTACTGTTGGGCTGAGCAGCATGGTTTGTAGCTCTGACAAGAGGTCTGTCTGGAATATTGTGAGAACTTTGAGAAAAAGGAGGATGGGGTGATGGCTGAACTTCTGGAAGAGTTGGAAGCATGGGCTACTGAGAAGAAGGTATTGGCTGCTGAACATGACTTAGACTTGGTACAAGAGAAGTTGAATGTGGATTTGTAGAGGCTGCAATTGATAATTAACATTATTTCTAATAAACAGTATAACTAACATTTTCTCTCTGAATGTGAATAGATTGCAGGGTTCAGGGCAGCATAAGAACATTTTTACTTGGCTTAAGAGTCTGGAGGCTGATCTCTTCTTATTGCAGGATGTATGGTATGAGGGTGAGGAGGATCCACCTTTCTCCTGTACAGTTCATATGTATTACACAAGCTTTAAGCAATAGTTTTCACCACAACTTAGAGAAAAGGTATTATAACAATATCATTGAGCAAGAGTTCTGATGGACATGCTGGATTGGGTGGACCTGGGGCTTTTGGCTGACAGCATGTGGAGAGAGGTTATGGATTGGGAATGAGAGCTTTTGGAGGGTTGAAGGGTAGCGAAGGCTCTGGAGAAGGACCAGTATCAGGTGGATCTGAGGGAGGACCTGGTCCCTCTAGCTTTGCCAACAAGGTGAAGGCAAGTGATTGGCCTGCTGGAACCAGAGCTGGTACTGCTGAGGGGAAGGGCAAGGCAAGTGTCAGGAGGGGGAGTGGCCCTTAGGTAGGAGATGTGAGTATAGGGACTGGAGGGACTGTGGCTGGGGGTGGGACTATTGATGGGAGTGTGATGGGGAATTGGAAAAAAAAAAAAAGAGATGTGATGGTTGATGGCCAGGTGGGGCAGGGGTTTCCAATGTGGAAGGGGGACCTGGTGGATAGTGTAATGGGGCTGGCAGTGGCCCCATTGCTCAAGAAGTCAATCTTAGAGTTTGTGGCTACCTTGTGCTTTCAGGGCTTGGCAGTGATAGCAAGGATGGTCCTGAGGCTTATTTCGAAGCAGGTGGCTGGAGCAGCCTTGGTGAAGTTCCTGAAGGGTCTGGAGGGGGTTGAGGTGGGCTTTGAGGAGGCAGGTCCACTAGATGAGGCCTTGAAGACTAGAGTGATAGTTGGGGAAGTGGTGAACTTCTTTTACTTGAACCACACAGAGCAAGCTAAGCCATGCAAGCACCTTTCAGTGAAAGGCAACACATTTTCAAGTTTTTATTTCGAACATACTGGTGTACATTGTGTAGCAGGAGTCTAGCTACAAGGTACAACAAGTTTCAGAGAAAACTGTCAAGTTTTGGAGACATGGCTCGTTAAGGTTCTTCTAGCTCTAAGTGTCTTGAAAGAAGGAGGCCAGGTCTTGGGATTCCCAAGAGCTTTGCAGCTATTGCAGGGGCTGGCATGGCTGCAGGAGGGGCTGGTGGGCAGGAGAGGGCAGGTGGAATTGAGGCTTGGCATACTGTGGTCAGAAGCAGGAGGGCTGTGGCCAGGCCCTTGGGGGTGGGGCAGGGGGGGCATAGTGTTGACAGGGGGAAGGGTCAGGTGATGGGTCAGGTGATAGGTCAGGTGGCTGGAAGGAGACAGGGGTCTGGTGGTATGATGCTGGGGACTGGTTCTTCTGTGGCTAGGCCAGTGGCTGGGGCAAGGACTGCTGGTGGTACAGTTGTGACTGATGAGGTGACCACTGGTATTTCTGAGACCAAGAAGAAGGTGAGCCTAGTAGCCAGGATAGGCGAGTTAGTGGTAAGGCCATTCTTTCATAAATTGTTATTAACATGGGCAGTTTTGGCAAATTTCCTGGAATTGGTGATGTCTGCTAGGGAGGTTCTGAGGTTGGTGGAGGAGGAAGTAGCAGGGGCTGAGTCCTTGAAGTTCATCTCTTCAGTGGAGGTAGTGGAGATTGGATTTGTGGAGGAGGATGTGATGGTAAAGGCACTGGAAAAAGGGATGGTGGTCAAGGGTGTCAGGATTGGGATGACAAGATGTTTGAGGTAGAACCCATGAGCTGTTCGACTGGTGGTGGAAGGTTTGCTGACTTTGGGCAGACAGGAGACCAAGGAGATAGTAGTGGAGGTACTGGGTGGCTATGGGGAGATGGTGGATTTCAGGTTCATGTTCTGGGAGAGTACTAAATTGAGGAACAGTAACTGTGAGGTAATGCTGTGACTGGAAAGCAAAGAGGCAACTGGTCTGGGATAAGATTGGCCTGAAGAGATTCAAGTTGGAGGGCAGGAGTACAAGGTATGGAGGAGAAAGGGGGCAGAACAGGAGGAGGAAGAGTTGGTGATTGCTCTGGAGGAGAGAGAGACTGCAAAGGAGTTGCAAAAGAGGAAGTGGGAGGAGTTTTCCAAGGATTGGGTCTGGATTCAGGCAGATGGCAAGCAGAAGCAATGGAGGAAAGAAAATTGGGAGTATCTGCAGACAGCCCTTCAAGGGGTAGCAGTAGAGGAGGAGGTAAGAGTAGAGGTGGCTAAGAATTAAATGGAAGGTGTAGAGGCGGCGGAGGTGTCTTTCTCCCAGCTGAGTGGTGTAGAGAGCTCAGTGTATATGCCAGTGAAAGGGAAATGGGCCAATAAGGAGGAGGTGGAAGAAGGAGGCTTTGAGGCAGATATCAAAGTGATGCCAGAGATGCAGGTTGAGGACACCCATATGGCTGGGGCAGCAAATGTTTATTGGTAGTGCCTGGAGGCTGGTGAGGTAGTACATTTGGAGAAGGTTGTGGAGGAGGATGAGCTGATGGATGTGGCTTCAGATGTGTTAGCAGACAGAGAGCAATTGCAGGAGCTGAGTAGGACCCCCAGGCCATTGACTTCTGGGCCCCTGGCAATGATGGTGGAGAGCTGGTATCAGGCAGTACTTGAGGAACTTGCTGAGGAAGACATCAAGGAAGTGGACATCTTTCATGGATCTCAGGAGGTATGGGAAGGATTTCTCAATGTTGTGATGCAGGGGCCTAAGCTAGTGACAGCAATGGTTGCAGCTCTTCTGGATGATGAAGGATATGATGTTGATGAGAGCAGAATGTAATAACTCTTACTTCTACCCCTCTCTTTTCCTTTAGATAATTAGAGAAGTGGACTATTACTTAGAGACTTAGTACACAATATGTACCAAGAAGCCTTCAGTTTGAGGAAGCACTTACTTATAAGTAATTGTAGCACAGTGCCTTCTGTTTCAAAGGTCTTTCTCTTGTGCCCTATTTCAAGGGTCTTGTTCTTGCTGTGCACAGACTGAATTCATCTTGGAATTCAGGTTCAATGGGTTTACTTAAGTCTTTGGGGATTTATATACCAGTCTCAGTTCTGGCAGAAGTTAGCTAGGCTTCTGAAGTTTAGTCAGAAACACTAGAGTCACTTAGATGTCATTACTAAGACTCAGGGGAATGTGTGTGTAGGGGGGACTTGATTCTTGTATCAAGGACTAAACTAAAACTGCTTTATTTTGGATGGAAACTGGGGGGTATTTATACAAGTTGGTCTGCAATTTCTGACTAAGTATGAGTGACTAATTTGGTAACTATAATAAGATTTGTGATCATGACCTTTGTCAGGTGGTTTTTGGCAAAGAACAACTTTGTGATCAGGACCTCAATTACTAGGCAATGATCAGCTGCTGTGGTAATAGTTGCTGTGGTACCAATTGTTGGGGATAAGCTGGATATCATTTTCTACATCATTTCGCATTATTTATCATTCATAATTCATATGTTGTGCTTCATTCATATGATGACATCATCACCACTGGGTCATGTGATCACTCATCATGTCCCATCTGTTCACTTGCTCATTCATTCTATTACATCCTTCTCTCCTTAGAAATCAATATCCTTGTTGATTCAGAAATTAAGAACCAGGGGAGAGAAAGGTGGGGAATCCTCCTCAGGGTTATTGCCATCTTCTTCAGTGGCAAGGGGGGTGGTTGCTGATGGCTCACTGTTTGGTGGCAGGTAGTAGGCATTCTTGTCTTGTTCTTTTCTTTATAAGGAGAGGGGGATGAGAGTTGTGGGGTATTCTTGCCTTGGGTATTTATACTTATTCATCTATCTGGTGTAACCTTCCTTTGGTCATACTTTCTGGCAAAATGTGTGACCTGTTGCTATAAGCAAGGCATGTGCTGGTCACATGAGAAATCCTGATTTCAAAAATATTGTCACTCATAGTTGTGGTTATACAGGGTTAACAGGTCTTGGTCTACTTTTTTTTTGTCCAGTTGGTGCATTTGCGAGGACTGGCCATCCTTGTCTAGGGCAAGAGCTCCCATTGTCATGGCTGAGGGTTTGAACCTCTTGGAAATAGACTTTTCTTATAATCTGAGGCAATTCCTAGTAATAATATCTGTCATGTAGATGGACTTAGACTGGTTTCAACATCATCAGCTTTCCTAAGTTCCATATGAAGCATTCATCATCATCCAGCAAAGATGATACAGATGGCATGAAATAGAGTTGTTCAAATGCATTTTGCTGTTCTGTATTAGATTGTCCTTTTGCTCGGATATCTTCTTGTTGTTTATCTATAGTGTTCCTTTTTCTGCAATGTTTGGTATTATATGTTTCCAGATAAAATATATAGTATCCTTCTGCTCACTATGTGCTCCAATACTTAGAGCTGTAGTTCTTTTCTTTTCTGGGGAGTGAGTGTTTCCATGTAGTCCTGGAGGGCTTTGTGTGTATTCTTCAGGGCTTCTTCTTTTTCCCAGATGGTATCATGGGTGGGGTAACCCTTCCACTTGATCAGGAAAAACTGCTTGACTGTTTTGGGATATTTGCAGACCTTGTAGTCAAGTACTTCCTCAATTTCAAATTCCTCATAATCATTGATCCTAATTGGGGGTGGTGGTGGAACTGTATGCTCAGGGAATGGGTTCTCATGGTAGTCCACCAATTGGCTGATATGGAACACTGGGTGTACTCAGACATTGTAGGGAAGTTGCAACTTGTAGTTGACTTCACTGATTTTTTCCATAATCTTGTATGGTCCAATTCTTCTAGTATAGAGTTTCTTGGCTAGTTGTTGTGCCAGGATGTCTGGGTGGAGGTAGTCTGTTCTAAGCATGACCATGTCACCAATATTGTAGGAGGCTTCTCTTTGCTTCAAGTTCGCATACTTGGTCTGATAGTCTTGTGCTTCTATGAGAGCATCTCTTATCATTTGGGTAAGATCAGAAATAGTCTCAGCCAGATCTTGGGCTGCTGAGACTGCTGATTTCACAGTAGTATTTGGGGTCCTTGGGTATTGACTGTGGTTCAGGAAAAATGGAGTCTTCTTTGTAGAGGTTTGCTGAATGTTGTTGTAGGTAAACTTGGTATGGGCTAGGTACTTATCCCAATTATTTTGCTTGTAATAGCAGAAGATGCTAAGCATCTATTTGAGAGTCCTGTTGGTTCGCTCGGTTTGACCATCAGTCTGAGGGTGATAGGCAGTAGAGAACTTCAGCTTGGTTCCATGGAGGGAGAAGAATGCCTTCCAGAAGTTGCTTGTAAACTTGGTATCTCAGTCAGATACAATAGTACTAGGCATGCCATATAGCCTGAATACTTGATTGAGAAAAATCTCAGTAATCTCTGGTGCTGTAGTGGTGGTCTTGGTGGGTGCAAAATGGGCTTGTTTACTTAGGTAGTCCATAAATACCACAATGGCATCCTATCCTGCCTTAGTCTTGGGGAGTTAGACAATGAAGTCTATTGCAATCTGATCCCAGTTGTGGCTCGGGATAGGTAAGGGTTGTAGAAGTCCTGCTGGTAGCTTGTTACCACTTTTGAACCTTTGGCACATCTTGCAAGAAGCCATAAAGTCTTTAATGTCCTTGGTCATCTTTGGTCAGTAGAACTCTCTTGAGAGGAGATTGTAGGTCTTTTCAAAACCAAAGTATCCTGCTGCAGGAGTATCATGGAGTTCCTGCATAATCTTGAGTCACAGAATATCATTATTGGGTACAACTACTCTGTCATGGTCTCTGTAGATAAGTCCATCACAGTAAGTGAATCTCTTGGACATTTGCCTCATGGGTTCTGGGACCTTGGCCTCCAGGTCTTAGTAGATTTGAAGGAATTTCATCAGGAAACTGTCTTGCTGGTAGCTATCCTTGATCATCTGGGTAAGGTCTCTAATTACCTTGATCATAAAGACAAGTTTATCTTCCATGTACCTGGAGAAACCATCAGCCACACAGTTGGTTTTGCCTGAGATATACTTGATTTCCATATTAAGTTGGCAATGATTTCCATCTAGTGGACTTGTCTGTGGGTCAGTATAGGCTATGTGTAAATATACCATAGGGCATAGTGATCAGTGTAGGCCATGAATAGTTGTCCTAGGAAGAAATGGTGCCATTCCTGGAGTGCAGTAACAATGGCCAGGAGTTCCTTCTCATGGGTGATATACCAGGTCTCAGCTGGCTTGAGCTTTTGGGAAAGATAGGCCACTGGATGGTCTTCTTGGCTAAGCACTGCTCCAATAGCAATGTCAGAGGCATCTGTGGTCAGGGTGAATGGTCTGGTAGGGTCAGGTGCAATTAGTACTGGAGCCTCAGTAAGGAGTCTCTTGAGATAGTCTATAGCCAGGGTACATTCAGGGGTCCATTCAGCTTTGATGTTCACTCCTTTGTAGGTCAGGCTAGTCAATGGAGCTGCAATAGCTGAGTATCCTTAGATAAACCTTTGGTAATAACTGGCAATATCCAGAGAGTGCTGGAGTAGCTTGAGGGTAGTAGGAATAGGAATATCCTTGAGGGCTGATATCTTTCAGGGGTCCACATTGATACCTTCAGCAGAGATGATATGTCCTAGGTACTCAATCTGGTCTTTATAGAATTTGCACTTACTCATCTTAGCATATAGCTGGTGTTCTCACAGAAGAGTTAGTACTTGTCTGAGGTGGGTGTAGTGTAGCTCTACTGTCTCACTGTAGATTAGTAAATCATCAATATATACAAGGATACAGATGTTGAGGAGTGGTCCAAAGATATCATTCATCAGATACTGAAAAGTTGCTGGTGCATTGGTCAATCCAAAAGGCATGACTCAGAACTGGTAGTGTCCAAACCATGTTCAGAAAGCTGTCTTCTCAATGTCCTTCTCATCAATGAGAATCTGGTGGTAGCTATTTTGCAAATCCAGTAGGGAAAAGGTCTTGGCCTTGAAGATTTGGTGTAGCAACTCATCAATTCTAGGCAAGGCATACTGGTTCTTGATGGTGATCTTGTTGAGGGCTCTATAGTCAATACATATTTGCAGAGAGCCATCCTTCTTCTTGACAAATAGAATAGGGGCACCAAATGAAGAGTGGCTGGGTTCAATGTATCCTTGGACCAGTAGTTTGGTCAACTCATCCTTGAGGGTCTTGAGCTCAGGTTGGGTCAGTTGATAGATACTCTTGTATGGGGGTTCAGATCCTAGAATAAGGTCAATTCTATATTAGATTTGGTACTTGGGTGGAAGTCCTTGGGGGTCTTAGAATATATCTTGGAATTCTTCAAACAATTCTTGAGCTTCTATTAGAATTGGGCTACTTATAGCTTCAGTGACTTCTTGTACTATACAGATAAAGTAGATATTTCCCTTTTTTCAAGAGGGTCTCTTCATTTGAATGGCAGAGATGATTTCAATTCCTTGGTGGTTAGTACCTTCCTGGGGTGTCAGAGTGATCTTTCTGCCTTCATGAGTTAGGTTAACCTTATTGGTTCTCTAGTTGATGTCTGGGTTATGCTGGGTCAACCAGGCTTTTCCTAGGATAATGTCTTATCCTGGGAGATCTATAATGCTAAAGTCCAACTTCTCTTGATATTTGCCAATCTTGAGCAAGAGATCTTCACAGATCTTGGTCAATGGTACAGTCTTTCTATCACCAAAAGTAACACTTCTTTTCTCAGTAGTTGGTCTGCTTTGGGCTCCAATTCTCTTGGTGGTCTTGGTGCTGATATAGTTTCCAGTAACACCACTATCAAGCAAGACATTGACATTCTGTCTGTAGACTTGACCTGTGAACTTGATGCAACTGTCCTCCTTCTTGATGGTGTTGAGCTCTTCATTCTCATTATTGTTGTCCCAATTGCTGTCAGTCTCCTTGAAGTCAGTTTCTCCCCATCCTTCACAAGGAGAGTTGTCTTGTTTGGGTTCCTCAGTCTGTTGGACTTGATGCTTCTCAGATTGAATTTTGAAAACTTTGGAGAGGCATGCATGGCATTCACCAATATATTCCATGCAGTACATTTGAATAGAATGAGGGCATCATCCATATGGTGCATAACTATCTGCAATTCTCTTATACCAGTTTTCATTATCTTCCTTCATGGTAGTGATCTTTTGACTGGGAGGTTTGTTGGTTGATCCAAACCCTTTCTTGCCATAGTCTGTCTGGAAGAGTTCAGGGACTTCTTCAATGATTGCTTGGGTAATCCTTTGGCCTACTTAGACTTCAAATGATGTATCTTCAAAATTTTGCAAGATGACATAGATTTCACCAGTAAATCCTTGGTCAACTACTCCTCCTCCTAGCCCAATGTTGAACTCTTTAGCTAGGCTGCTTTGCTTAGCAAGGCAGACATATATATCTTTGGGAGCTTGCATTACAATTCCTGTTCATACTGTAGCATTGGTACTTGGTGGAGTAGTGAGGTCTTGACTACTGTAGAGGTCATATCCAGCATTGGTTGGGTGGGCCTTAGTGGGGATAGTAGTCTTGTACTATATCTTCTGTACTTTGATGACATTCTTGGGGTTCTTCTTTCCTGAACCTTCTCTAATAATAGTAATGTTCTGGTTACTGGGTTCGCCTGTTCTGTTCTTCTTCTTAGAACATCTGAATGAGATGTGTCCTGCCTTCTTGCAGATGAAGCACAATCCCTTTTCATGGAGCTGCTTCTTTTCATCCTCAGTGGGAGGTCTGGGTCCTCTGGGATTTCACTGGTTCCTTTGATCATTCCATTGATCATATCTTTGATCATTCCTTTGATCATTTCTCCTGGTAGGATTTCTCCTATCTTGGTTATCCTTCTTGTGTTCTTGATTTTATGGGGCTTGTGCTGCAAGGATTTCGTGGGCTCTTCTTTGTACTTGGGCAAAACACCATGAGTAGTGGGGGTATCCTTGGGGAAGACCTTGTTCCTTGATCTTCTGGGTGAGCCATTCTGGTAGGGCTGCAAACAGATGGTTGGCTCTGATATCATTGATGGCCAAATTGTTCTCCTGGTAGGTAAGTTCAACAGTTTTGAGGTAGGCATTCATTCTGGTGGTAAAGGTCTCTAGATCTTCTTCGCTATTCTTATAGAACTTCATCTGGGAAAGCTTGTTCCAAGTTTCTTATATATAGGCTGCATTTCGGAATGTGGTCAGTAGCAAGGCCTTGAGTCCTGGGCTTGCTTCATAGTCATCCCAACCTGGTCTATTGTTGGCAGGTACTTGTCCATTGACTTGAGGGTGAGCTTCCCAGGTTACTGGGTGTTGTTCTAAGGTTCACCAGAATTCAGCTGCTGTTTCAGTAAAGAATGTGGCTACTGTTTCTACTTGTGCTGCTGATGTGGCAAACAGCTATTGGAGGGTGCTGTTCTGGTTGTTGTGAGCATTCCTATAGGTACTCGGTTATCATTCCATTGGTTTGCTCAGTAGTCTGTGTCAACTGCATTGATGAAGTTTTCAATATCACTGTTTTTTCCACTGAATGTCAGGATTTGCAAGGTCTTGGTTGGCTTGTTCTGTTCAGCAATATGTCCTACTATCTCTACTAGTGCTGCTAGCTGGGTAGTCAGTACTGCAATGTTGACATCTACCATTGTGTTGACTAATAGTAGTGGGCCTGTTGGGGTAGATTCTCTTGAAGATTGTTCTGCTTGATGGGGTTGTGGTGCTGTATGACTTGGGGTTACTTGATTCCCAGATATCAAGTCAAAGAGTCCTGTGAGAGAGGGTAAACCAAACCTCTGTATAGGTAGCTGGGTTGGTTCTTGGGTCTGTTCTTCTTGACCTGTGGTTCCTTGGTAAATTCCTAGGCCTGCTGTTCCTCATTGGCTATTGTCAGACTGGTAATCTGTAGAGTCTTCGTCTGACTCCCTTCCCTGATGAGATAGTGCATCCTCATACTGACTAGGTCCTTCAAAGAGGATATTAGTCTCTGGCTGAGTAGATGGGCCTGCTCTTTGTTCAGCAATAGGGGATGGTTGTCCTTCTTGCTCGTTCTTATACCTAGTTATGGCAGAGGCATAGTATACAACTAGCCTGTAGTAGAGGGAGGTCTTGGTAGAGGTATGATGATATCTGTCAGAGGCAATCTACTCGGCAGCTACTTCTCTTGCAGCAAGGGGTGTGATATAATCTAAAAAATCCTGGGTGGCTGCAGCAGTAGATTCTGGGGTCCTAGTGGTTCCAATGTATTCTTGGAGAAGTTCATAGAACCTATGGTGGCTAACAATATTCCTAAGTTCTAGGTGGTATGCTCTAAAGGCCTGATATAGATCTTTGTAAGCCTGGTCAATTACAAGCTGGTGGGTCCTTGGATCTGTGGTTTTCTGGTACCACCTGGTCCTAATGGCAAGGGCTTCTCTAGTTCTGGTTTGAGGATCTACAGTTGATTCTGGGAGTTACTCCTGTCCAAGGTTGGTCTTGTTCCAACTTCTCAGGAGTGTGTTCTTTGATGCCTTCTTAGCTGGTAATCTGCTGCTACCAAGTTGTAATAACTCTCACTTCTACCCCTCTCTTATCCTTTGGATAATTAGGAAAGTAGACTATTACTTAGGGACTTAGTACACAATGTGTACCAAGAAGCCTTCAGTTTGAGGAAGCACTCACTTATAAGTAATTGTAGTAGCAGTATCTTCTGTTTCAAAGATCTTTCTCTTGTAGCCTATTTCGAGAGTCTTTTTTTTTTTTTTATAATCACTCGGACTCCCTTTATTAGCTGACGTCTATAGTATTATTTATACAACCGAAACCCTCAACCTATCCCACAAGGACCCCCTCCCACCCTTGGACCTACAAATGTCACCCCGTCCACCATCACCGCAACCCTACTACCACTCTTCTCTACAATCCTCCTTACTAGACTTTTACAGCTCCCCCCCTTAGAGCCCCAACCAATCCACCATGCCTTGAAGAGCTCGAGCATCAACTCCTCCCACCTCACTACCCTCAGGCTCACTGTCCTATGGGGGCCCTCCTCAAAGACATTCCGCCAATGTTCTGCGAGCCCCACCC
>RBNI01004642.1:0-13683 GCA_003990745.1 Jimgerdemannia flammicorona | reverse complement strand
AAAAAAAAAAAAAAAAAAAAAAAAAAAAAAAAAGAGATAGAAGAAGTTATCAGATTTAAAAAGCTTTACTATAAAGCAATTATTCCCACTAAGGCTTATCCAACAGATATAGAATATGACCTCTATAGTACTATCTTACAGACAATACTATCAGGAAAATCTCAAGTAATAAGAACTAGTATAGTAGTATAAATATCTCAAAGTACCTATACTAAAATAGTAGAAAAAAGTGGATTAACAAAAGATTATGACCTCTCAATAAGAGGAGAAGTTATTGATGAAGGATACCAGAATGAAATTAAAGTCATTTTGAAAAACTTTGAAAAAGAACAATATACTATTCCACCAGAATAAAAAGTAGTACAACTGATTGTAGAAGTTATAAAAAATAATCTCATAGTTTAAGAAGTCAAAACATTTCTACTCTCAGAAAGAGAAACTAAAGGATTTGGATCCTCAGAACTACTTCAGAATACTGAGAAGATGCTCAAGATAGCAGCTACTATTTAAGAAACAAAATCTACCAAAGAAGAAAAATGGTACTCTCAACTAGAAGATAGATATATACCATGTAGAAGATGCCCTCATGGTATACAAATGTATTGTGTAGAAAATGCTCAATAACTATTACTCATGTCTAAGTGAACTTAGTCAAAGAAGAGCTACTAAGCTAGCTAATATTCAGACTAAAGAAAAGAAACAAAATCTGATATAAGAAGTTGTTTCTACAATCAATAATGAAGAACTTATTGAAATATCAGCTCAAGTTAAAAGATAAGATATAAAGGTTCTCTTTAATATAAGAGTCTCTAGAAATTTTATCAACTAGAACTTAGTAAAACAGACTAAAATTCTTACTATATCTGGTGATAAAAGAATAGTACAATTTGCAAATGGCAAAACTCAGATACATATTATCTCAGATTACTAAAGACTTAATACTACAAATAAGAGACTATAAAGAGAAAATAGACCTAGATATAGTATATTTACCTACCTATAATATTATACTTAGAACTCCATAGTTCAGAAAGCACAATCTCAATATTAATTGAAGTAATAATGAAATCACTCTATGGAAACAAGATCAAAAGCTTACTTTAAATCCAAAGCCAATACAAGTAGAAACAATCTCAGCTATCCAATTCTATAAAGAAGTCAAAAGAATAAAATATTGTTATCTCTACTTGATACAGATAGTTCCAAAAGAAAAGGAAGCTGTTCAAATCCCACAAATAATTCAGCCTCTTATAGAAGAATTCTCTGATATATTCCAAGAACCAACAAAGTCTCCACCTAAAAGAAAAGTCAATCACAAGATTGATATAATTCTAGGATTATCACCTCTTCATAGACCTATCTACCCTATATCTCAGTCAGAGCTAGAAGCCTTAAGAGAAATCCTAAAGATACTCCTTAATAAAGAATATATTAAACCAAGTATATCTCCTTATAGGGCACACATTCTGTTTGTAAAAAAGAAGGATAGAACATTAAGAATATATGTAGACTACCATCTACTTAACAAGATTACTATATAAAACTAATATTCTCTATCTAGTATAAAAGAACTACTCACTCAGCTCTATAAAGCCAAGGTTATGACCTTAGGTAATCTTAAAGAAGGATTTTGGCAGATAGGAATGAATGAAAGAGATATAGAGAAAACAGCCTTCAAAACAAGATATAGACATTATCAATTCAAAGTTATGCCCTTTGGATTAACTAATACTCTAGTAATATTTTAGATCTTTATGAATAATATCTTTAAGCCTTTGTTAGATAAATGTATACTAGTTTATATAGATGACATTCTTATCTATAGTATAACTCAAAAAAGAGCATCTTCAATACTTAAGAGAAGTCTTCACTATACTGAGAAAAAATCAGTTATATTTGAAACTTGAAAAATATTACTTCTTGCAAAAAGAAATAGAATACCTTAGATATATTGTTGGAAAAGAAATGGTTAAAACTTCACCCAGATTGATTAAAGCTATAAAAGAAGGATTTCTAGGATTGGTCAACTTTTTCAGACAATTTATAGAAGAATTCTTTAAAGTGGCAGCTCCTCTAACAGCACTCACTCAAAAATCTATAGATGTTAAAAAACATTAGACTTCTATCTAAATACAAGCCTTCAATTACCTAAAAAGACTTTTTACTAATATATCAGTATTAGTAATCTCTGATCAAAAAGGTTTCTTTGAAGTCACTACTGATGCATCAGATATAGTAATTAGAGCAGTCTATACTCAAGAAAAACATCTAGTAGCTTACTTTTCTCAAAAGTTAAAAGAAGCAGAAATAAGATATATTACTTATGAAAAGGATTATTTGCCATAGTTAGAAGTCTTAAAGAATAGAGATACTTTTTGATAGGAAAATATTTTCCTATCATTACAGATTATCAATCTCTTATCTATATTTACTACCAACCTACTTTGACTAAAAGACAAGCAAGATGGATAGAAGCTCTAGTAAATTATGACTTTATAGTAGAATACTGCCCTAAAAAAACAAATGTAGTAGCTGATGCTCTCTCAAGAATAAAACAAATAGAGCAAATAGCAGCTATTACAATTATAACCAATGATCTTAAGAATCAGATCAGAGAAGTCTATAATCTTACCTACAAAGAAATTTGTAAATTCTTACAAAATCCAATTAATAACTCAAGACTCAAAGAATTGACCAAAAAATTAATCCTTAAAGAAGAGTTATTATACTATGATGAAATAAGAGTCTTAATCCCTGAAAACCAAAAACTGAGACTTCAAATTATGCAAGAATACCATGATATACCTTTTGTAGGACATTATGGTTATGAAAAAACTTTTATTAATATAACTTAGAACTTTTACTGATCAAGAATAACAGAGATGATATCAAGGACTTCTGTTATTCCTATGATCTATATCAAAGAAATAAGACAAGAAATCAAGTATCCTCAGGACTTCTTCAATCTCTACTAATATCTACTAGAAATTGGGACTAGATTGTCTTAGACTTTATAGTAAAACTACCAAAAACCAGTCAAGGAAAGGATGTTATAGAGTATTCATAGATAGACTCAGAAAATAGATATACTTTGAACCTACTACTACTACAGTCACTGCTCTATAAACAGCAAAGATTTTCTTACATACAGTTTTTAAACTACATGGACTACCTTCAGTAATAGTCTCAGATAGAGACCTTAAGTTTACAAGTACTTTCTGGAAAGTATTCTTTGGAATAATAAATACTTAGTTATCATTTTCTACTGTCTACTACCTATAAACTGATGGTCAGACAGAAAGAACTAACAGAACTCTCAAACAAATGTTGAGAATATTCTATAGTTACAAACAAGATAACTGGGACCAATATCTCCTATTGGTAGAATTTGTCTATAATAATACCAAACAGTCATCTATCCAAATGACACCCTTCTTTATAAATACTGGTCAACATCCATAAACTCTAGTAACTATATAAAAATCTATAGTACCTGCAGCAGAAGACCTTATAGTAACTATTGGAAATATTATATAGTTAGTACAAAAAGAATTATAAAAGGCTCAGGAGCAATAAGTCAAATATGTCAATCAATATAGAAGAGAAGTTCTATTTGAAGTAGGAAACTTAGTTCTCTTAGAAGCCTCTAATATAACTATAACAAATCAGACTGGGTGCCCTAAATAAAGTCTATATCTAAAATATATTGAACTCTACCCAGTTAAAGAAATAATATCTAATGTGTCATATTAATTAGAACTCTCTCAAGATATAAAGATATATATTTCATATCTCACTACTTAAGCAGTATACTCCTAATCAAATTTCTAATCAGGAAATACTCCTGCCACTACTAGTAATAATTGAAGAATAATTAGAATATATTATAGAATAAATTTTGAACTGCTGAGTTATAAAAAGAGGTTGAGGAATCTCTTTAAAATACTTAGTAAAATGGGAAGGCTACCCTTTATATACATAACTCTACTTGGGAACCAGAAAGAAACCTCACTAATGCTAAAAAAAAAATCTTAGAGTATTTGGTATAATAAGAAAGAAAACTGCAATCTTGCTGATATATCACTCATATCTCCTAGTCTAAGGAGAAGGAATGGATATAATAGGTCCAGACAATGTGGGCTAAAGAATATATATAATATACCAAATTTGGAGAAGTTGAACCTCTAACTCATAGTCTTGAAGTTAACCTACTACCTACTGTACTATAAGATACTGATTGCTAAAATAAAATAAGTGAATAGGAAAAGGTCATAAGAAAATTTTCACAAGCTAAAAAACTAGTAATCCTAAAAAGGATTAACTATATATAAGAATGATAATAAGATTAAAACAAAAAAGAATATAAGTACTCTAAGTAAAAAACAGTAAAACTGAAAGTTAGCTTATTCTCCCCATATCACTGATGAGAAATAAGCTATAAATATTTAAGAAGATTCCTTTATAGAAAATTCTCTAGCAATGATTGACATCAGAATCACTTCTAGTATATGGTATCAAATACACAACTCTTTAATATGTGAATTCAATGTATTAGGCAACTATACTATAAGTATACTACTTTCTGAAAGAAATAAAAGTTTTCAGGCTTATGACTATTCAAATAGTATAACAACACTATACCTAAATAAGACATATAATCACAGAGTACACATTTTTCCTCAAGAGAACTACTTTTTGGAGAAGAAGATTCTAATAGAATCTCAGCTATAAATCTAAATCTAACTTATTAACAAATTAACTCAGAAATCTGGAGACTATATCAAATCAAGAAGAAGACAGAAGATTACATCATCAAGTCATAAGTACTAATAAGGAAGAATGTAGAAAAGAACTATAAGACCCTAGAACCCATCAAAAATATTCTACTATATTGAAATATAGTAGAAGCCTCATGGTTATAAAAACTAGAATCCTAAATAGAAAAGACCCTTCTATGTATAATATATCAAGAAAACTACTCTTTGGCTTAAAAAACTCTCAGAGATTATACTGCCTACTATAGTATATAGAAATAAACTCAAGAAGTACTATAAACCTATATAAGAGAAGTAAAATATAATAACTGCTCATGAGGTTCTTATTTGTGAATCATAACAGCATGTCCCATAACTAGCAGACAATTTGTCTGGACTATTTTCTAAGGGGTACAGTACTAGTAACTACTCATTCATGAGACTTTTGAAGCTAGAGAAGTTTGAACTGTCAACTGATTAGTCAAGATCAGAATTAGACTCTTACTCTATATAAAGAGAGCTACTCTTTACCATTATGCCAAAATATATAGAGAAGATACCAGCCCATAAATACTACTTTTCAACCCCCTGCCAGAGGTTATAGAATCAGAAAAAAATTTCAAACTGGACCAATGAATAAGGATGCTAAAAAAGTCCTATAGAACTATTTAATAAGGATATTAAATTTTAAAAGGGGGATAATATAATGAAAATATATTACAACATCACAAATGATGACATCACTAAGCTGATATCATTGGATTCATATCACCAGCAAGATTATATATTAGAAAAACTAAGAATATTAGTAAGATCATAATAATTTTGCACTAATTTCAGTCCTCTTTAGCTAGTGTCACGTAATGGTCGCTGAGTTCTTCAAATATGCCAGATTCTCTTCAAGGTGTATCTCTTAGACTAACTCAAGTTGTTATAAGCAAGTTCTTATTGGAGTGCCTTCCCAAGGTCTTATAGTCCTCAAACTTCTTATCTTAACTGTCTTGTTATCTCTTAGATTGCTTGCAAGAGATTGTGTATAAGTGAAACTGGAACTGACTTTATTTCAGAGGAAATAAGAGGGGTATTTATACAAAATATAATTCAATGGTTGCTAAGAAGTAAAGCTAAATATAAATTCCAATAACTAAAATTACTAAGTTCCAAGGCTGGCATTATTTGGTATCACATCAAAATGCCGGTGCTGGCATTATCCAGTGTTACATGAGAATACTAGTGCTGGAACAATTTTGTATTACCTCAGAATGCTGGTGCTGGCATTATCTGATATTATATAAGAACTTAAAGCAGAAAGTTCAGGACTAGGGAGGCTTCATCATTATCATCATCACTGAAGGAGATGAGATCCGCGAATTTGTCATGCAGGTCACGCATTTCGCATACTTTGTGTGCTTCAGGTATGTCATATGGGATGATGTCATCGATGACATCATCACGTTCGGCTGTGGCAGGAAAATCGGAAACAAGATCTGAAGCTCTCCAGTCTATGAGGTTCTCTTCCACAAAATAGGAGACAAATGTGGGGTCTTGGGGGGATCTAACCTGGATGCTTGGGCCTTAGAATACTGAGATCAATCCTTGTAGGAATTGGTCTAGGTTGTCCTGGAGGATGGGGTGCCAGAAGTCTTCTACTTCTTCACTATTGAGAGTGATAGTGGACTGGGCTTCTGTAGCCACCCTGGCTTCTAGTGCATTGATATGGCAGGATGACAGGTCTCTGAAGTCTGAGACTCTAACATACTCCAAGTTGGGGATAGACCATGGTGCATGCCTAAAGATCTGATGGATCTTCTTAGCTATCCTCATTTCATGTATGTCCATAGGGGTGGCATCTCGTAGCTCTTGGGTGCTGGCCTGTGAGAACTCCTGGCAGAGGAGGTTTCCTATTTCATACTCCTACCACATTTGGAGGTATTCGGTAGCAATGGTGATCCTTGTTTCCATTTCACAGTGGTAGAGGATAAAGTGATAGGGGTCTACAGTACCCAGGTTGACACTAGGAGTCCTTCTTGAGCGGGTCCTCTGATGTCTTGGAACATTCTTTCTTCAACTGAGGTGCCTTGGTGGTTCCTTGATCTTGAGGTTTGGTGGATGGCAGGCATTTCATTTGTGGTAAGTCTTTGAGCTATTTTTGGGATTGGTGGTTCTTTTTGGTTGCTGCTACTGTAGTTCCTTGATCCTTCTTTTATATTCTTCAGGATGCTTGTACTGTGGTCACAATGACTCACAATTGGTCATCATTGCTCATCTCGTATACCATATGATCTTCTTGTGCTCTGATCTGGTGGCTTGTAAGGAAAGGCTGTCTCCTGTACTGATGTCATCATTCTGGGGTCACTGTTATATCTTCCTCCTGAATAAGGATCTTCCTGAGCATCCTTATTCATTGGTCCAGTCCTGAAAAATTTGCTGATCCCATAACCTCTGGCAAGGGGTCGAAAAGTGGTGTTTATGGGCTGGTATCTTCCCTTTGTATTTTGGTGTAATGGTGAAGGGTCACTCCCTTCATATAAAGCAAGGGCCTGATTCTGATCTTGACCAATCAGTTGATGGTTCAAACTCCTCTGACTGCGAAAGTCTCACAGATGAGTAGTTGCCAGTGCCATATCCCAGACAGATCGCCTGCTGGTCACGGGACATGCTGTTACAATTCACAGACTAGAACCTCACAGGCAGTCATCACATTTTGCTTCTCTTGTATAGGTTCGTGGTACTTCTTGAGTCTATTCCTGTATACTGTAGTAGGCAGTATGGTCCCTGAGATTTTTCTAAGCCAGAAGGTAGTTCCCTTGATATCTTGCACGTAGAAGGGTCCTTCCCATTTGGGCTCTAGTTTTCGTGACCATGAGGCTTCTACCATATTTCGATACAGTAGAACCTTTTCTCCAATTTGGATGGATTCCAGGGCCTTGTGATTCTTTTTCACATTCTTTCTTGTTAGCACTTGTGACTTGGTGATATAATCTTCAGCCTTCTTCCTGATTTGGTATAGTCTCCAGATCTCTGCATCAACCTGTCTCCAAGTTAGGTCTAGATTTGTAGCTGAGGTTCCATCAGAATCTTCTTCTCTGAAGAGCAGCTCTCTTGGGGTAAAATGTATGCTCTGTGACCATATATCTCATAGGATAGAGAGGGCAGTTGGGAGATAGTTATCCCAATTCTCATATGTCTCTGAGATCTTTGCTAGGATATTCTTAAGGGTCTTATTGGTTCTTTCTGTCTGTCCATTTCCTTGAGGGTAGTATGCAGTGGTCTTGATGTGCTGAATCTTGTATTTCTGATACATTATCTCGTGGAATCTATTGACAAATTCTGTGCCATAGTCTGTGGTGATTTGCTTCGGTGTCTTGTAGCGGCAGATGATTTCTCAGTATAGGAAGTCGGCTATTGAGAGGGCATTGGCTTCTTGTAATGCTCCTGCCTCTATCCATTTGGTGAAGAGGTCTACAATAACTATAATATAGCAGTTTCCTGATAGTGTTACTGGTAGTGGTCCAATGATATCCATTGCAATGTAGTAGAAGGGGATAGGCTCAATTCTTGATGACCTGGGTGCCTGGTCTTGCTGATCTTGTTTCTGTTTTTGGTACTTGTCACACCCTTTGACAAATTGGTGCAGGTCTTCTTCCATCTTGAGCCACCACATGGTTCTTCTTGCTTTGTCATATGTGTTGGTTCCTCCTAAGTATCCTTGCTCATGTACTTCTTTCATTACTTGATACTTCTTGTATTCAGGTATTACTAGCTTTCCTCCTTTTCTGAGTGTAGTGTTGTCTAATTCAAACTGTTTCCAAGTCCAGTTGATAATGGTGATTGTCCAGGGTTCAAGATGGTTGGACATCTTCTGCTGCCTAAGGTAACTGATTAATCCATAGTATAGCTCCTTATTCATGTTGAATGGTCTTGATGGGGGTGTTTCGGGGTATCCTTGAGAGTGCATCAGTATTGATATTGGTCTTTCCTGAGCAGTACTTGACAGTACAGTCATACTCTTGCAGCCTGTAGATCCATCTGGCATATATTCCTTTGGGGTTCAGTGTATGAAATAGCCAGACAAGAGCAGAATGGTCTGTTTGAATGGTGAAGTGTTTTCCGGCTAGGTAGTAGTGGAACTTGTCTACTGCCCAAACTACTGCTAAGCATTTAAGCTTGTATGACTCGTAGTTCTGTTCTGCTCCGTGGGTACCTCAGCTTGCATAGGAGATGACATATTCATGTCCATCTTTCTTCTGAGCTAGGACTGCTCCAAGTCCTATAGTACTTGCATCTGTCTGCAGGATGAATTCTAGATTCCAATCTGATCTTCTGAGGATGGGTGCTTGGGTCAACCTAGTCTTGAGTTCATTGAAGGTTTCTTGGCACTCCTTGGTCCATTTGAATTTAGTCTCCTTCTTCAGTAGCTCGTAGATAGGTGCTGCAATGTTAGAATATCCTTTGATGAATCTTCTGTAGTAGCTGGCCAGTCCAAGGAAGGCATGGACTTCTGTAGTTGTTCTGGGTCTCAGGTAGGCTGCAATAGCCTCAATCTTCATGGGGTCTGTGTGGATCCCAGTCTGGTTGATGAGGTGTCCTAGGTAGGTGATTTCTTGAGCGGCAAACTTACATTTCTTGGGCTTGATGTAGAGGCCATACTCCTTGAGCCTCTTGAGGGCTAGCTGTATGTAATTGACATGTTCTCATGCAGTGTTGCTGAAGATGATCACATCATCAACATTGACAAAGAGCCATTTTCCAATCTCATTGCTAAAGACTCTGTTCATCATTCACTGGAAACTTTGCTAGAGCATTGCACATTCCAAATGGTATTCACAGGTAGATATAGGTAGCATCAGGTGTGATGAAGGCTGATTTCTCACTAGCATCTTAAGTGAGACCAATCTGATGGAAGCCTGAGAACAGATCCAAGGTGGTGTAGTATTTGGCTTCACTTCTGAGGGTAGTAAGGATTTCTTGAATATTCGGCAAGGGCTGCCTATCCTTCTTGGTGATGGCATTGAGCCTCCTATAGTCAATGCAGAGTCTTGGTGCAAACTCTTCAGGCTTGCTTCCTTTCTTTGGGGCTAGGACAATGGGTGAGGCCCAGGGGCTGATAGCTTGCTTGATGATTCCAGCTTCTTCTATTTCCTTGAGTTCTGCTTGCAGCAACTCTCTGTAGGCAGGTGGTATGGGTCTGGCTTTCTGGTAGATAGGCTTGGTATCGCCAGTGTCAACTTTGTGGTAGTACTTGGGCTCTTGATTGTGGATATCTCTAAAGTCTGTAGCAAGTACTCTTTCGTTCTGGTGCAGGATCTTGAGAAGTTGTTCCTCTAGGGAAAAGTTTTCTCCAATGGTATATGTGTGCTTGTTCTGGTCCTTGTCTTTCTTGTGCTCAAGTTCGGTAATCTTGGTGGTGGCATAGGCTCCTCTTCCAGTAGATCCAAAGCCTTGTTCTCCTCTCTTGGTCTTGATGAGTTCGATGGCTTCAATGATCTTAGGCTTCTTGATTTCGTGGATCAGCATCTGGCCAATCCTGTCATGCTTCTTGACTTCAAAGGGGGTGGTGTGGTTGTGATTTCTAACTATGAGGAAGATCTCGCTAGTGTAATCAGGGTCAATTACTCCTCCTTCAACTGAGATTTCGCTTTTGGCCAGACTGCTCCTGGTCTTGATAATTCTGGCATAGTTTTCTGGTAGCTTGACTCCAATTCCGGTGCCAAGTAGGGTGGTGGTCTGTGGTTCAAGAGTAGCATCTGGAATGCTGGCAAGATCCATTCCTATGGCTCCTTCAGTCTTGTATTCTGGGATCTTGGCTTTGGGGTGAAACTTCTTGACCTTAAGAGTGATGTCTGATTATTGTTCCTCCTCATCATCACTATCAGCTTGAAGCTCTGGGGGCTGGTCATCTTCTTCGGCTTTTCTTTTTGCTTCAGCAGCTTCTTGCTCATGTTTCTGTTGGCAGATTCTCCTGACTTCACTGATACATAACCAGCAGTCATTCAGGTGTTCAGAGCAGTACATCCTGATACCATGGGGGCATCTTCCTTGAGGGGCATAGCCATCAATGATCTTGTTGTACCACTGCTCATCTGTGAGCTTGGATGTCTTGTTCTTGTTCTTGTTCTTGTTCTTGTTCACTGAGTGCATGAAGACCTCTGTGTCTTCTTCATCTCCTTCCTCCATGTCTGGTAGGACTCCTTTGTGGACATTGATAGAGACTCGTACCTTTCTCCCTCTGTAGTTGATCTACATCTTCTGGGCATTGAGGTCAATGATGGCCCTGGCCTTGTGAAGCCATTGGTTGCCAATGAGAATGTCATAGTTGGTGACACTTGTAACAATCATGTCTACTGGGATGGTAGCTCCTCCTATCTTGATGGGGACTTCTTGGATTTTGCCAAGAGGGGTAGCTCATGTACCATCTGCTGTGACATAGACCATCTTGGTGGACTCTTCAATATCCAAACCTAGGTGGTCGATTGCCTTTTAGCTCATGAGGTATCCTCCAGCACCAGTATCAATGATGGCATCAAAGATACAGTCTTCGATCTGGCAGGGAGTATAGGCTGATGTCTTGCACTGGTCTTTGGATTCTTCACCTGAGTTCTCGGATTCTTCCTGTGCATTGTGAGCTTCTATAATCTTGTACTCTTGATTCTTGGCGGTAATTGCAAGTCCTACTCTCAACTGCTGTCTGAAGGCAGGGACTTCAGCTAGCTGTCCAAAAGTGGCATTGACCTTCTATTCCTTAAGGTCCTTGTAGATATCATACTGGTGGATCTTGGTCTTGCACAGCTTCTGTTCCTTCTTGCTTTCACTTTCTCCTGAGACTGGAGTAGTGCCCTCAATAATTTGGTGGGCAGCTTCATCTAACTCCATATCTTGATCAATCTCCTCGGGTTGGGTCTTGCTTTGAATAGTGACAGCTGGGGTCTTCTTTGGTCTTCCAACTGGCTTGCTATTGCTCTTCTTGTCATAGGGCTTGGACCTGGTTCTGGTACCTTCAGTAGCAGGGTAGAATTCGAGCTCCTCATAATATTCTTCATCATCAGTGTCACCAATCTCCTCGATGACTACTGCATTGGTTTGTTCTCTGGTTCTGCTAGCATTGCTTAGTTGGGCTTTACATCTCATTTCAGTCATACAATTCTTTGCATAGTGGCCTTCTTCTCTACATCTGAAGCATGTGATGTTATTGCGTTCTTCTGTAGCAGCTGCAAATCTCTGTACTGGTCTCCTGTTGGCGCTTCAGACTTCTCTAACAACATCACCAAGGTGTGCAGTCATCTCGGCAAACTGCTTGGCAAGTTCTTCCACTGGGTCAGCTTTGGCTGACTTGGGGGTAGATGGGGTTGGTTGTCTATTCACAACTGTAGCAGGTAAGATACTAGTTGGCTTTGATGGCTCCATCTTGATGCCAGTTATTTTCTCCATTGAGTGTTCGGCAGGGTGTCTGGCAGTCCAATATCTCTGTGCAAAGACCACTTTCTGATCAAGGGTCAGTGCAGTTGGGGTAGACTGGATTGCTAGGGCAATTTCAGGGTGAACTCCTTTGAGGAAGGTTGAATCCGCTATTTGTTCTTTGAGGGCATTGTCATAGCCAGTCAGGACAATCTGGTAGCAGATTTGAGTATAGAATGAGTTGGGATCTTCACTAAGTCCCTGGCAGATAGTATTGAGTTGATCCTTGAGAGCTTGCTTGATTTCTTTGGTATAATATGTTGTTCTGAGGAAGACCTTCATGTTGGCAAGTTTGACTTCATCAGCACCAGCAATGGTGGCTGCATTGAACTTGTCTCTGGTAGGTCCTCTGAGGCCAACTGGTAGAAGGGCCAATTGAGCATCCACACTAAGGGCTCGTATAGCAGTGAATTGTTCAAAGTCTTCAATGAAGGTCAGGATTGACTTTTCAGTAGTATATCTATAGAATATGGGGGGATGCATTTCCATCTTGTCTTGAATTCTTGCAGGGGTGACTCTTGTAGTCAGGGTAGTTGTTGTGGGGGTTGTTCGTTTTTCAGCTTGAAAGTGAGGGATTCATCTTGAATTACCAGCCAATGGGCACCAAGTTGTCATATAGTAGTCGCTGAGTCCTTCAAATACGTCAGATTCTCTTCAAGGTGTATCTCTTAGACTAACTCAAGTTGTTATTAGCAAGTTCTTATTGGAGTGCCTTCCCAAGGTCTTATAGTCCTCAAACTTCTTATCTTTAACTGTCTTGTTATCTCTTAGATTGCTTGCAAGAGATTGTGTGTAAGTGAAACCGAACCTGACTTTATTTCAGAGGAAATAAGAGGGGTATTTATACAAAATATAATTCAATAGTTGCTAAGATATAAAGCTAAATATAAATTCCAATAACTAAAATTACTAAGTTCCAAGGCTGGCATTATTTGGTATCACATCAAAATGCTGGTGCTGGCATTATCCAGTGTTACATGAGAATACCAGTACTGGAACAATTTTGCATCACCTCAGAATGCCAGTGCTGGCATTATCTGGTGTTACATGAGAACTTAGAGTAGAAAGTTTAGGACTAGGGGGACTTCATCATCATCATTATTACTAAAAGAGATGAGATCTGCGAATTCATCATGCAGGTCATGCATTTCACATATAGTGTACCGTACTTATACTCAACTTTTTCTATCTCCTTTTTATTGTATTTAATAAAAAAATATAAAAAATCATAAATTGATAAAACATCCTATAAAGTTTAGTCAAATAGAGAGCTTTTTTTATTTTTACATATAATATTTTAATAAAAATAGTTTTTTTATTATTTTATAATAAATATTAAGATCAGTCACAATTTTGGCCTTAAATTAAAGCCAAATCACAAATCACTTGTCACAATTTCAAAGCCATAGAGTATTAAAATAAGGCCAAAATTATAACTAATGTCAGTAGATTACTTTTTTTTTTTTTTTTTTTT